>CAJQZP010000667.1:2770000-3020000 GCA_907164705.1 Parnassius apollo | reverse complement strand
AATAATCATTTGACTACTTTAATTTGCATTTCTCCAAAAGATACATGCATTAAACAGGTTTTAAAATCTATTCAAATGGCGAATGATTTTGTCCCTCACTTGACTTCAACCAATTTATTTGCAAGCTCTTTATCAACTCAATGTAAACGTCTATCTATAGTAGTTGCACAAGCAACAACGAGTAACGAAGCCTTCACAATAAAAACTTTTAAAACATAAACTAACTTAAAATAAAAAGTAGAACGGATGTCGAAAAAAAAAAATAATTCCCATATAATATGTACTTCATAAAGCTTCTGAAGATAGTGGCAAAACAGTTTGCCGAAGAATTACAAGTAAATAAAAAAATAACATACTGTCTTATAATAAATTGCTGCCTCAACAGTTTTAATTAAATAATATTTTTATTTATACCTGACAATATTTTTAGGCTTTCATACTCAAAATTTTGTGGCATACCTTGGAGGAGGCCTATGTTCAGCAGTGGACTTGTGAAGGGCTGTAATGATGATGACGATGATGATACTCAAAATTATCAAAACAACACATACGACGTCAGTTTCCATCCATTCGTTCGCCTTCACATACGTCTGTCCCCAACATTTGTTTCTAAAATTAATTAAGGTTTATTTTTAATATTTAAAACAATTTTTTTAGATTCAAGTATCACGGTCATAATGTATAAAAAAGATGAATTTTATTTAAGATTCAATTTTAGACGGTTCTATAATCATCGAAAGCTTATTACGAGAACGAGAACTCGTAAAACACGAAATTCAACAATATATGTAGTTATGATGTTTTTGTATTTTTACCCACGGAACGAAGTGGAATAATGGATAATCTTATGTCGCAGCAGCACAGCAATAGAGATTATACCTCACGGTTTTTATAATATAACTGAGATCGCAACAAGGGAAAAGCATCGGATTCAACATGACAAGATCACAACAAAGCGCTGTTATTTATTCCGTCTCCGCCGGCAAACAAAACGTACACACATCACATACACATATTTATAAACGCGAAGACTGAAACTGTATGTTATAGGCATTGGGTGCGTTTGGCAGAAAAAAGCGCTAGCAAGCGCTTGTAAGCAAAATGGCGATCGTAAGCGGTAAGCGCTGTCAAATCGTAAGTAGCTATTTTCCTCCAGGACACGATGTTAGTTTTAACCGGGGAACCTAACCTAATTTAAATATATGTTTGTGAAGTATTCATATTAAAAACTTACCAATCATGAATTTTTAATAACATGTATATGACTATTCATGTCATTATATTACTTAAAACTAATTTTACACAAAACAACTTTAAACTCTACTTCAAAATAAACAAATTAAATAAGCAAAATGGCGGATTGTGTCAGCGCTACTGAAGTAGCAATCGTGTCCTGGCCGAAAACTATTTTAGCGCTTGTAAGCGCTTGCTAGCGCTTTTTTCTGCCAAACGCACCCATTATGTATATAATAGCAGTCATTCATTTTCCACAGTTCCTGTTTATGACATTCAAGGGACGGAATAAGGTGACGGATACTCTTTCGCTCTCCTCCAAATGACCATTGTAGCTTTATAAAATTATACAAATTGAAGTGAAAAACGAACTAATGCTACTTTTACGTGGTAGAGCCATGCTGCAGCTACGTACATTACTATGTAGTATAGTGGTAGCACAAATAATTAAGCTTGACCAGGAATAGGACCACGCTCTCACAGAATACCGTAAAACAGCAGCGAGTTTCGTATGGTAAGGTTTAAACGACCACAGTCCACCTGATGAAAAGTGGATGCTGTGGCCCATTGACATTTATTTACACTTAACCTTAATTAAGAATGTAAATGCAGATAAGTAATAAACTAAGGACTGAGATGGAATGCACCGTTTCCAGTTAAAAGGATCTCCGGATCTCTACACTCACCGCACGTAACACAGCAGTATTAAGCTGCTATTTTACGATGGTATTCTGTGAGAGCGTGGTCCTACACCCGCCGAGCCGACTCACTCGTGCTACAACCATAGCTGCAGCGTGGCTCCACCACGTATAGTGTATACGTCGCAGTAAGATGGTTGAAACCGTGATATAGTTATTTCCCTAGGGATATAGCTATATATCGGAATATAACTATGATACGTGCACCGTATAATAATATAACTATTTTACTAGATTGATTTAGGGAAATAATTATAAGCATATGTTAACCAAGAATGTTAGTCAAAACTACTTTTGACTTATACTTTTTGAATTTTTAAATTAAAAAGTTCAATTCTTTCACTATGATATTTCATATCCTAATAATGTACGCGGTTTTAGGGTGGCTCAAAGGCCACCACAGCCGCACCTTAAACCTACTGTCAAAAAATTTACATGAACAACAATTCAACAGTAACTGAAGATGAAAATCCAGTGTCGCGAAATTAGTTGGAGCTCTCTTTTGCAATTATTTCAGCAGCTCGTTTTAAGTTGTCCACAGATTTATCTCTTTGGTCTTGAATGTTTCTTTCGTTGTTTACATTAATTGCACAACCGTTGCGATCAGTAACCTTCACCACATGAAGATACTCCACAAATAACATGAACATTTTCTACATGATTGTGCTCCTGTATATTCAGTTTACAATTATAATTATTTCACTAGATTAGTCTAGTAAGATAGTTAGGAACCGCTCTCATATAACTATATTCCGATACGTAGTTAGATCTCTAGGGATATAACTATATCACGGTTTTAACTATTTTACTGCGACATACATAATATAAATAATGTAATGTTCCGGCATAAATAAGTGACTTACTTTATAACAAAAAGTCCAAATAATTTTTTTCCTCTCTTTAAGAGCCAACGTAAACACTTATCATAATTAATACCGTACAACTCTATCAGGTTGTTTTACAATGCATTACCTTGACGATAGCTTATCAACATACTCCCGTAGATACGGTACGGTGTGTGTATAATGTATACATACTATGTACACAACATACGATTTTGCAACATCGATTGCGTAAACTATGTCATCAAAATGAAAAGAGTTAACAATTCGCATCTAGGTATCTAAAATAAGAAAAGTTTAACAATTATTTTATCATAATAATTATTATTACAGATTTGAATACCGACGAATACTTACGACTTTATACGATACCACGACGGTGCCAATTCACTGAAAAAGTAAGTACTAAAAGCTATTGAATGAACGCAGGTATTACATGATCTTGTAAAGTAACTAAATTTTTAAGGAGATAAGCAAAGTGTAGGGCGACATGCAGGGTTTTTTTTTTAATAGAATATGAAACAAACGAGCACAAAATTCACCTGATGGTGAGTGGATACCTTGGCCCATAGACAATCTACATTTATCCTCGATTAAGATTCAAAATGCAGATGCATTGTCACCATTGAGGACTAAGATTGAATGCGTCATTTCCTATAAAAGGCGTACCGGTTTCTTTACACTCACCGCACGAAACACACCAGTATGAAGCTGCTATTTCATGTTGGTATTCTGTGAGAGCGTGGTCCCTCACCGGGCAAGTCGACTAATTCTCTCACAGAACGCTCGAACTCGTTCTCACAGAATACCAGCAGAAAATAGCAGGTCAATGCTGTGTTTCGTATGGTGAGTGTAAGAGAACCGGAGACCCTTTTTACTGGAAACGAGGCATTCCATCTTAGTGCGCAGGGTTGACAACTAGTGATGCAACGAATACTACTTTTACGAATACTATTCGGCGAATATGAATACGAATACGAATACGAATATCTCGCCATGGAAATGAGAAACTAATTTATTTGATGATTTTCTGTTATTCTAATAATTAAAATTTACAAAAGGCAAATTACTATTTAAAAAACAAAAAATTTGTAGATTTTCTAGTTTTAGGCGATTTGTTTTTTCAGTTTGGATGTTCCCAGCTGTAGAAAAAAGTCTTTCCGAGTCGACTGTAGATGGTTTCAGTAAAAAATATTTTTGGTCGAGTTTTTTCAGCCTTGGAAATCTTCTCGCCAAATGAAAGGCCAATGGATCAGAGGCAAGATTTAAGACTATTATTAGGATTGCTTGAGATAATGTCGTTAATTCTTTGCTTAGCTCTTTAGTAGCTTCTTCAAAATTGGCCAGAATATCAATAATTTGGTTCATAAGAGCCCATTGCCTTGCTTCTATGTTGTGCAATTCAAAAGAAATAATAAGTTAAAAAGTTTCTTTAACGGTAAACCACAAAATCGTGCATAATATTATTATATTGAGTTAGTGTAGTATATAAATCAATGTATTGTTGACGATAATAATTCTAATAAAGTGTACTCCGTACGCACACATACACATATTAGAGCCCACGTCTGTAGTATTACGTCTCAAATTTTAAACCAAACGGTATTAGCTTCTCATCTTTCAGCTACATTTCTGGCAAAAAAATATTTATGTTTCCCTTCGGCGTGGCGTACAAGGCGATTGTATAGCAATGCGAACGTGACAAAAACAAACAAGGTATTGTTTCGTACACTTTACCGGTTCGTAGTCACGTGATATGAACCGTTCGCTCAACTTGCCAATATGTATTACAATTTACTATTGAGCTTTTTAAAGCTCAAATAAAAACAGCCGTTCAATATTAAACGAAACATTCCGAATAAATTTCAATATTTTGTTTTATTTAATAAATACATTTATAATGTCTTCTAGAACAAAATTCGATCACGACGGCGCAGCGATTTTACGGAGACTAGCCATCTGCGCATGATAGGATTATAGCGCACGAGTGTTTGCATAAGAACATGTGCACTCTCTATTCCCTCACTCTCATAATCCGATAGAAAGGCAATCCGACACGACCACATAAGGCGCAGGACCAACGGCTTTACACGCTTTCTGAGACCCGAGAGTAAGCATCGTCAACTTCCTGATTCCACGCTGCTACTGAAAATTTCTTGACGCAAAACCTCAATATACAAGGTGACAGAAACAATTATCAAAATGTAAATACGTCCTAGGTAAAATACCCAGACCGGAGACATCACCACAGGTTCATCAATGCGCCTGTGAAGTGCGATGGTTAAGGGGAAATATAACCTCAAATGGCTTAGCAAGATCCTTTATGAAAGTATTGAAAAGTAAAAAAGTAAAAAGTATTGAAATAAAGCATTAATTTTGAAATAATTGGTAAATGGGTTTTAATAAAATTTTTATGATTCAGGGGGGGCTTTATTTGCAAAACCCTCCCCACAACTAGATAAGCCAATGTCCGGCATCAGAAAAATTGAAAAAATTTAATATAAAATTTAATTAAAGAAAATAATACATTAACTTTGGCCTCTCAATTACCTTTACGAAAATGTAATGTACGTACATAAAAATAAAAGGAGTTTCACAAAAAATAAGTGTTATTAATTGTGTAAATACTAGGAACAGACACAAGCTTAGTACCAGTTAGTCGACTCTACCGAGTCAGTTATTCATTCTTGGGACGATGTACACGCTTTAACAACAAATATACAAAATTAATAAAATATACAAAATTTGACCTGCTCGAAGTTGAAAAACTATTAAACAAAGCTTGTATAAAAAGGGTAATTTTTATAATAAGGAATTTATGGATGATAATAATCCGGGAAGAAGGTCATTGCTACGAAGCTATTTCTAATTTTTCTGGTGTGGTTAACTGGTTAATTATGTAACATAATATATGATTGTAAGCTGTTTTTTAAAGTCCCGCTAGATATCTTGCTGGTTCTTCCCAGGACAGAGGTTTTTTTTTCGAACTGGTGGTAAATAAAACAAAAAAGTGATTTTCAATAAGTATTATTTATAATCTATATTGAATAAGAATCTGTTTCTTTTGGACTTTATTGAGTCAATAAATAAGAAGGAAATATGCAAAAAGTATGCAATTTTACAAGCAAATCATAGTGGTATTGGTATAGCCATACTGCTATATATCTATATCTATATTATGGTTGTAGCACGAATTGGGCTCGACCGGGGAAGAACCACGCTCTCACAGAATACCAGTATAAAATAGTAGCTTTATGCAACAGTATTTCATATAGTGAGTGTAGAGAACCGTAAAATCTTTTTACTGGAAACAAGGCATTCCATCTTATTCCTCAAGGGTGGTGTGCATTTTAATTTATAATCGGATAAATGTAGATGGGCCACAGAGTCCAAGTACCTTTAGGTAGATTGTGTGCTCGTTTGTCTCCATTATCTTATAAATAAAATAAATATATGTATTCAGTTGCAAAACTTTAATGAATGTAGATAATTTTAATGAAATTAAATAGCGGTAGAGTTTTGCAATTTGACCCGAATGCAGGCTACGACGGTAATTTTGGCGATAAGATAAGCTTAGTTCATGGCGCGTGTTTACTGATGGCAGCAGCCGGCAAGGCCGTGCAGATGACCTTCACGCTAATGGCGCATTGATTTTAGGTACTGTTGAAACAACTACATGTCCTGAAATGTTTTAACGCTGTAACTAAGGCAGTTTCGACAGCCTAGACACTCTGCAACCCTTTAGATCATAAAAACAAGAGAGATGTGCTTTCACGTCACAAATGTTCGCGCCCAATAGTCGCTAACTGTATCTGTATCAGGGATACAGTTTACATACATAAATTGCACAGGGACAAACATCTAGACCAGGAAGAATTATTTATAGGCCATAAAATAGTTGTTTCATACATGATTTGAACTTAGGGGCCTGAGCCTTGCGCCACTGCGTCACAGAACGGTTAATTATACAAACAACAACAATTTTATCCACAGAAAAACAAACATGTTAGATATAGAACACATACCTACTTATAATTTCTCACGCACGCAGAAGAAGCAGTCTTGTTATTACATATGATCTTAGGATATTTCAATCATTCCTAATAAAATTTAAGATAACTAACAATTACAGACAAATTTTTCGATTTAAATAAAATATTTTCATTGAATTTGTATTATTTACGGACTTAATCGCTTTCGCTTTAATAACTTATTTTAACTTATTTTTAATTACCGACGAAATATTTTCTGAGACATTTTACGGGTCCCGGAACGCGATAGATGCATGAAAGATACATAATGGCATGGACCTAGAAAAAAGGGTCTAGGTCCATGCCTAATGGTCAAAACACATTATGGTCATTTTATTGCATAAAATATTATTCTCTTATTATATATAACAATAACAAGAGATATACAGATCGGCTGTAGTTAAATACCACAGCCTATGGACACCTGCAACTAACTTCAAACAAACGAGCCACAGATATGTCACCCCTGATGACAGATTAAAATGCCTCACAACATTGATCCTCACAAGCTTCATTTATACCGGCTTGATGCCGGAACAGCAATGAGTGTGTTACTCCTTTTTGGCAGAAATAGGAAATAGGTTAGAGAAATAGGTTCTGTATAGACCTCGAGAGACTTCTCAACATTAACGGCTTTGCTTATAAAAATCGAAATGCTTAAAGTTGCTCCTTCTGTCTCTTTTTTGAACTCTTTAATAAATGACAACAGAAAGAGACAGGTACATCATATATACCTAATTAATACTTAATGTAAGTAAGCAAGCTATGATTAAAGAATATAAGAAAGGCCGTAAACTACTTACCACCTGATAAAAATTGTAATATGTAAATACATATTACAATAACATATGAGTTGTGAGTCGTGAATTGGCGTATTTTTTTATTTTTCATCACTTTACGAGTATACAGATACAAGATTATTAAATAGTTACACAAGCGCATCGTTCCGAAATATATTATATTACCTTACGAAATATTTAAATCGTTATCTGTTTCCCAACTTCTGCTAAAATTATAATGCAAATTTATGGTTAGCTTAACAATATACCGAAATTGCAAGATTCAAAACGTTAGTGGATTAGCGTTTTCTATTTTTCATGAAACTAACAAAGAAAAAATGAGTGATAAAATATATTTAAAAAATTTGACCTTAAAAATAATATTAACATTCATAATAGTGATTTACGGTAACATTATAATTTTTATGCTTTATCAAAACCGCAAGTTGTACGTGTTTTTTTTTTAACACCAAATACATCCAAGTCCGTGCGCGTACGTATCTGAGTTTTAGAAGCTCTGCATATGGAACGCATGCGGCGCTGCGTGGTGTTTCCTATTTACAGATTACCCCCTATTCATACATCCTATTCGATAATTCGTTTCTCTATTGATTTCATATATTATATCTGGCCCGCACTACAAACGTCACAGATATGGTATAAGTTCAGCAAAACGATGAATGCCAAAAATCAAATCAAATTGGAAAACTAATCCAACCGCTCCGAATTGAAAAGGAATGTCAGTGGCTCAATTAACCGCTATTTCATATAACATTGCAACACCTCTAAGAAGTGTGTTATCACGTTTTTAAAATCTGCTCTTATCAGTTATTTACTGTTCCCTTTTGTACGACATATAAAACATATTTTAATGTTACCAGTAACCTAGTATTTTAAAAAAAAGAAGTAAACAAATAGAAAAGTAAAGAGGTCTCAGACTTCCTCTAGTTTCTAGAATATTAATAATAAAATATTAAATCTTAAATATTTATGTAGTATGTGCTCGAAATTCGTGTAGAAATTTTGTGTAGAAACTGTGTCGAAGCAGCGCTAATATATTTGTTTTCTTAAATTTATTTTTGCAATATTTTCTCGTGCAAGGAATACAAAGTGATCTTAGCTCAAACTGTCATTAAAGTGCCATAAAATGCTCTGTTTTCTCTAAATTATAGTAGCACAGTAAAAGAGCTAGCATTCATCCCGGCTGTATATAGGTGACCTGAGACAGTAATTACAACTGAACATTTTCAGGCCGAACTTCGGTCACGGCGGCTATCGTCAACGGAGACTAGACATTTGCGCAAGACAGAATTATAGTGCTCGAGTGTGTGCGCAAGCACAGATAGAAAGAGATCAGCAAGACCAAAGGCGTTACGTGTTTTTTGAGGCACGGGGGTATAACACTATACCCATTCGAAAGTTTTGAGATCATCAGAGAATTTTACATTAAAAATGCCTGCCCATAATAGCAAATTTATGGACAGGTCGTTTAGTATCCAAGCAGTCCGTCTATGGAATGTCCTACCTCTGTCAGTGAGACGCGCCCAGTCTTTACCTGTTTTTCAGAAACTTGTACACAGTCACTATCTTAATCTTTGAGTTCGTGCCATTTATATATGTAGTATACATTCGTATTTTTTTGTATTTATTTGTTGTTTATTTCTAATTATATTATATAAAATATGGATATTTTTATAAATATTGTTTCTGCATCACCAAACCACACAATTTACTATTTTTTGCGATCCTGTCCATCCAAAGGTTGTCTGGAAGAAATCGCTTTTAGCGATAAGACCGCCCATTGTGACACTATTTTTTTTTCTTCTTCTTTCGTTTATGTATTGATTTGGTGTACAATAAAGAATTATCTATCTATCTATCTATCTAACACCGTCAACTTCCTGCCTCTGGGTGACTCTGTGACTGTAGCGTACTTAGTTGCAGGTCCTAATGACTGCAGGTGTCTGTAGGCAGATGTAGCCACTTACCATCAGGTGGATGTGGCTGTTGTGACTTCGTTTGTCACTACAATTTAATTTAAAAAAAAACGCTCATTTTCTTCATTTCTATGATAACAAATAGAGTAAAAAATCCAAAAGTTCACACCTCGAATGCTCATGAATTTTTTTTGAATAATCAATTTACTTTTATTTATAGCATCCGATAGATGGCTTCATAACCATTCGTTTACGCCAGACCTATACCCAAACCAGCAACGGAAAGCAGCGTCAAAAATGCGTAACGTCGGGTAATGTGAGCGTCCAAGACATATCCTCCATTGACCGGGAGAGGTTTGTGGCGGCGCCGTCCTCGCGCCGCAAGCGAAACATACCGAAGCCTAAATCACGCTATCAACATTCCGAATCATAAACAGCATATATAGAACATCTCCAAACTATCACACGGAACGTTGGCTGCTCCCCGGCAGAACACCTTGCCCGGCGGGAGATCTCCCCTTTTCCTTCCACGGCGACAGGTTCGTGTCTAGCCAGTTGACTTTTACGGCTGATTATGAAAAAGTAGAAGAATGCTTTGAAAATTGACATTTCAATTTCTATTTGATAAAACTACTTATCTAAATTAAAATTATTGACAGCCCTACTCATTAACTACTTCAACTGTGGCTATGTATGCCCGCCACACACTACATACGGAATTTCGTTTCGAAATTCCGAAACGGAACGAACGAACGCTACACACATACGAAATCCCGTTCTGTCCGCAAAATTTCGAACGGAAAAATACCGCAGGTGTGTGACGAGTCCTTGATTTTATATGGACTTTCTGCGTTCGGAATAACGAATAGGAATTCCGAAACGAATTCCGAAACGGAATTCCTTATGTATGCGGGCTTTAACGGGGAGAACATAATTTATATGAATTTCCGCTGGTAGCAGAAGCTTCGAAAGTTAATTCTAATGTGACAGAGCACCGAACGCCGCCGTGAATATGGGCCGCCCCAATGCGAATGCTTTCTACAATTTTGCAGGAAAGCTTGGTCAGGTAAAGTAGCGCTTGTAGTCTTCGGTTAAGAAGTCGATTTGTTGCGAAATTTTCCTACGATTTATCACGACTGCAATTTAGTATCGGATTTATGATAGTACAAAATATATACTGTTAGTCGCAGTTAGACTACAAAACGCTAGTATACAGTGTACCGTCGAGCAATAGACATAAATATCCCTTTAAAAGTTTAAAATGACCGTGGTAGCTCAGATGGTTAACGCTCGCTGTAAATATAACAGAACGCGAGTAACCCGGGTTCGATCCCCGCCGGCACCAATGAAATTGTTAATTGCAATTTTAAGTGCTGATTTACCACGTGCTCGGCGGTGAAGGAAAACATCGTGAAGAAACCTGCATGTCTGAGAAATAAGGAAAAAAATTTCGAAAACATGTGAAGATCGCCAAAACGCATTGGGACAGCGCGGAAGACATTTCCTTGCCCTAAAACCCTCTCAGAAATGAGGGGAGGCCTGTGCCCAGCAGTGGGACGTATATAGGCTGTAACTTTACTTTTAACTTTATCCCTTTAAAATATTTATATCGAACGATAATCAAGTCACAAGAAATATATATTTATTTAATTGAACTTTAAAATACGATCCAAAACGCTTTCCAATAAAATAATGGAGAGGGCATTGTTAGGGTTGTGATGACTGAATTGAATGGTTGGTAATGGCTTCGTCCGTTAAGAAATCTATTTTTTCCCTAAAAAGTTATATTAAAGCGTTATTAAAATATCCGCTACGACAGTGAGTTTTATAAAAGCGACTTATAAAGTATTTCAACTGTAATCTTGTATATAAGAGAATAAGAGTAGATAATATTTCCACTATTATATATTTATAAATAAAAAGGAATTTATAAAAAAATGCATCAATGAGACTATCAAATTAATTTTATAATAGATCGAGTTATACTAAAATGACAACAGGCCCAAAAGCGGGACCGTTTACAGCGGTTTAACACAAACAATGGGTGCGTTTGGCAGAAAAAAGCGCTAGCAAGCGCTTGTAAGCAAAATGGCGATCGTAAGCGGTAAGCGCTGTCAAATCGTAAGTAGCTATTTTCCTCCAGGACACGATGTTAGTTTTAACCGGGGAACCTAACCTAATTTAAATATATGTTTGTAAAGTATTCATATTAAAAACTTACCAATCATGATTTTTAATAACATGTATATGTCTATTCATGTCATTATATTACTTAAAACTAATATTGCACAAAATAACTTATAATTTCTACTTCAAAACAAACAAATTAAATAAGCAAAATTTTTTTGATTGTGTCAGCGCTACTGAAGTAGCAATCGTGTCCTGGCCGAAAACTATTTTAACGCTTGTAAGCGCTTGCTAGCGATTTTTTCTGCCAAACGCACCCAATGGTAATCTAATGGCAGTACAGTCACGAAAAAAGAACGCCTCGGGTGATGGTGAACGCATCATTTCCCCACCGATAGTCGCTGCTTCACTTTAAAGTCGTAGCTGCTCCTCTTTTGATTTACTTTAAGGTTTTTACAAATCGGTACACAGGATAGAAACTACAATTTAGTGAGATTTGAACACCTGCGGAACACGCCTCAACGTTGAACTGGATCTTACCGAAGCTACACCATTACCATGGATTCTGATAGAACTGCGCTGCTTCTCGCTTTATTGATAAACAGTAAATATCAATCACCTCGAATGCCTTCAATTGTCAGTCAATTATCATCTCACGTCTTACTTTTGGAGAGCATCATTGATTTTGTCATATGTTATGAAGGCAAGAAAACCGAGGATTTTTTTTACATTTTGGAATAAAACTCACATTTCAAAAACTTTTGTCATATTTAGAAGCCTAAATGCTACATCGAAGCAATCGCTAAAACGCGCTATTTCAAACAACAATCGAAAGCAGTATCGTCGTTAAAACTATTTGCAGTACAGATGCAACAGCAAATTCGCTAATCGATTGTAGTAAAAGTAACTTAGGAGCTTGTCGCGCGGGTCTAACTGTCAATCTAAAACATTCAGGGACTCACTCAAAAACACAGCTATTGATTTTATATATAGAGATAATATATAGATTTTTTACTAGTTTTTATATAAAGCTTCCGCCTAGGTGTCAGTCCGCGTGTATAGGTACCACTCTAATTGTTTCTGCCACAAAGCAACAGTACATCCGCAAAAAAAGACAGTATCATTGAAGACAAAGATACGTATCACATTAGTTCTGAGTGAACACGTACCCGACGCCTTTGTTTAAAAGTGATTGCAGGTATCACTGTTTTATTACTAGTGGTGAGTGGTGACCACAATAACTTAGCGCGACAAAAGTCTATTCACTCTTGCCTCAAAGACGCCCACGTTGAACCGGACGGAGAGATAGAAGCTGGCAAATTATTTCTCTCTTTTAATGTACGCAACACGATAGACAAAGCAGATAAAAGTAAAAGTTAGCTCGTTTGCAACTTTAATATTATCAAAATCGTTATTGAAGAAATAGAGAATACTCCTCTAGTTAGTGAATATCAGTAATATAAAGGCTATTCCATGTAATTTTATGTAAAGGCTTTCCCCATGTCATGTAATTAACAGTTTAGTGATAGTCTATAAAGTAATACCTTTAAATATTAGGAATATACGGAATTATCAGTTTAAAAATTATCTTTCTTGTCAGTACGAAAACTCAAACAATGAAATGATAGAAAGATAGATAAATTTTTTCATCGCTAACCCACAATCGGCTGGCGGCGGATGAACGAAATCGAAAATCGAACAATATCGGACCACTAATAAGGACATGTCGTGAAAGTGAGATCGACCGAGTAAAAAGAGCGCGTCACGACGAGTATCCGAACGTTGTTGTTAAAAAATAAATAAAAAAACAGACTAAATAAACGTTTAGAAAGTCGCAATATAATCATTAGCCGGGAAACACTCTAATGAAGCTCTAATAAGGCGACGGAATGCGTTTGCTGAAAATACAAAGAGATTTTCTTTTCAGTCAAATGAATTCGCTTATTTTACGCCAACATTTATATGAAGTAAATTTACGGTCTCAGTGTTATATAGTCCTAGAATAAGCCTGCCAATATGCTGTGATGGTGGAACACGATGGGGCTTTAGCTGAGAGTAGTACTTATAAGCAAGCTACATATTTATACTCTAAAGGTTTTAGTCGGTGCGGGTCCGACATAACTCGCCATTGCCCCAGTAAAGCAGGTATGCGTAGGCATTTCCCCATGTCAAAAAGGACCTAGAATAGCTCGCTTTAAATTTCAATGATGGTTTTGATTTACCATGACCATGGCGGTTAGGGCAAGCATTATAAGGAATGCTTCTCGCAGTAATTAAAAAAAATTCAAGGGCATGTGAAGTCTATAAACTCACTCGAATTGAAAATGATTGAGGTAATATTTGCACAATATATTTGTATTGTTCATAGCTTTGCCTGGATCCAACTTGTGTCGCTACAGTTAAGTTATTAAAAAAATTCCATGTTTATAAATCAATATACATGTGAGATTATTGCTAAAAGGTAAAATCACACTGTAAAAGATCCGGAATAAATTCTGGAATTTCTCACATCTCACACAAATAGCAACGTCTGTCTGACAAGTTATATAATAATAATAAAAAAACATGCGTGCAGCTCACACGCGACAGAAGTGAAACCTTCAATGAAATGAAATATAAAATACCAATACTTTAAATTATTTATTTAATATTATAATTTAGATTATATAAGGTCGGCATAAAATATAAGGAAATTTAATTTTATAGTAAATAAATGTAACAATCCTTTTAATATATAGTACCCGGATGACCGAATTTTGCTCGGTTTTTTTTAAGTTACATTTAGATACAAGTTACATGAATAATATTTTTTGATCTTATTGACATAATAGACTGAACTGTTATTTGAATGAAAATCATGAGTGCAATTAGTTTAATTAAAATTTTTCTTATTTTTAAAAATTCCTAAAAAAAGGGCTCGAAATAATAGATTTTCTCACAAAAGAAGGGAATTTGAAAAAAAAGGAAAAAAAAGTCGGACCCAAAACGGGACGCGAACCACGGAACTCCGATATCACGCCCGACCGACATCCCATCTGAGCTATTACGATCGTTAGTATAGTTTGTCAAAATTTACCTTCTTATATTGTAGCAGTTTTTTATTGCCTGAAAACAAAAGGACATTTTCTAAAAATAAATCCTAGCTAAATCGATTTATTGCCCCCGAAACTCCCTGGACACCAAATTTTATGAAAATCGTTGGAGCCGTTTCCGAGATTCCGATTATATATATATATATATATATATATATATATATATATATATATATATATATATATACAAGAATTGCTCGTTTAAAGGTATAGGATAGGATATGACACCGATATTATATTAACCCTCAAACCCTACACTGCCTGGCGTATACAGTATTCCTACACAGGGGTGACAAGGCACCCCAAAATAAAATAGTTAGTAAAGTATAGAAATAAAAACAGTTATATAAAATTATACTTTTATTTATATTAATTGACATTATGACATCACGAATGAGCCTTACAATATTACATTACACATCACTTTAAGCACTTTTGGCATACTTTAACTTAGTGTTCCAAGCAAATTGGAATTTTGCACTTGGTGCACTTGGTCGTGCTCTTCCGATCCCTGGTGTGACGTTCTGACCCAGAAGAATCGACAGGCATGAGTTGCTTGAGAATCGCCGCGATACTCTCCTTTATATCCCTCTTCAAAGTTGGTGTTTGTAGGCGCACTTTCAAATGTTCATCTATAAGATTCATTCCCAATTCTTTTAGAAAATTCCGACGAAGCTTTATGTCAGGCTTATTATTTGCTTTTGAGCATTTGTAGAGAACCCAAGAGTTAGTACCAACTCCATTCAATAACCCATAGAAAATGCACATTGGCCAACGTTTGGTTCTTCTTTCGACAGAGTATTTTTTAGCCATTGCATCGAACACATCCACTCCTCCCTTTGTTTTATTATAAAAATGAATAATTTCTGGAAGCTCAACTTCATTGTTGTTATCTGGGGAATCGTGGAGAGTTGACAACCTGATGATGACTTTTTTTTTCGGTGGGCAATAGGACAACAGAATTAGAGGTCCATCATACGCAAACATAGCGGTATTTTTTTCTCTGTTTGTTAACTCCAAAAAGGACTCTGATATTTCTCCTTTGTTTTTTCGCGTCGTTCCGATCATGGTCAATTCCTTTCCAATCAGATTTTTGGCTAATGATATGCTGTGAACCAGTTGTCCATGGTTATGTTGCGACGGGATCCATACAATGGCTTGGAGAGTCCCATAACGTAGTACTCAGGCACTGACATATTTTGAGGGGAGGGTGTTTGACCTACGTAAACAATGGCATTCAACATGTAAGCTGTCTTAGAATCGCAGTTCATCAAAATTTTTATCCCGTACTTATCGGGCTTTGAGGGTATGTAAATTTTAAAGACACAGCGCCCTCTAAAAGCCAATAATTGTTCGTCGATAGTACAACAATCAGTTGGTGTGTAGTATTTGTCACACTTTTTTTACTATATGATCAAATACTTCACGAATCGTAGCTCGACGTTCTTCGCGTGTGTCTCTGTCATCAAATCTAAGGCAATTTGTCAAGAACTCGAATCGACAACGGGACATTGTGGCTCTGAAAAGCATCACGCCAGTAAATTTGTCAAACAACTCTTTGGTATTTATGTCGTTCATTTTAAACACTCCTGCGAGATAATAAAGCCCAATTAAAGCCTTTAACTCTACCAATGATACTGGTTTTACAAATGATGGTAAACGATGCTATATTCTCTTCACCATCTTCTTCCTCCTGAAAGCCTTTATATTTCTTACATTGTTTTTCAATTTCTTTATTTGTATGATAAGCAATTTTATTTAGTATTTCGTCATTTACAAAGAGAGCCCAACCTTCTATTGGCTCTGTAATACTTTTCGCTTCACCTTTGTTTCTAGATAAATGCATAATAATGTTGCGCTGCTCAGTTCTACGCCTCACTGGCTTTTCTCCACTCCACTTGTGTCTATTATTTTTTCCTTTCCCGTAAAGAACTCTTGGAACATTCAATACCTTTAGTTTTCCTTGTCTTCATAAATCCTGAGATAGCTCTTGCAAAGTCATATCATCATCGCTACTAAAGGCATCCTCTTCATTATTTGTTTGACCAATCACATTCATATGACGAAAATCTTCTAAAACACCATCAGGTTCATCATCAGAATCTTCTGTAACTGAACCACGAAAAACTAGGTCCTCCTCGTCACTTGATTCCTGATTTACTATGAGACGTATTTCTTCATCATTCAATCCACCTTCCACAGCCATCTGCAAACCATAACGTAAAAACACTAAAAACATTGAAAAATATACTGTTGTGCAATACATATTTTTGAATTTTAAAGGAAAAATTAAGTCATATTGAATTGTATAGGTTATGTTTTATTTTACAACATATCCTCTATAATCAAATGTTTAAACCGCAATCTATACGTTTATAATAAAATAGTTCAAATATAGAAGTAAGTTTAAAAAATTAGTTTTATAAACATTTTAAAAAACTTACGCTGTTCCTACACTGGGGTGCTACAGCACCCAACCACACACGTGCACACGTCTACAACAGCCGGCTGTCGCCGCGACACTGGTCAAACCGTGGCGCGTAACCTCAAAGTAAAATACGCGGAAAGTCAATCACGTGCATTATCAATCAACGAAATAAATTAGAAAAATAAACCTTGTGGGGTGCTCCAGCACCCCGAGTAGGGATTGAGGGTTAATATGTATATACTCTTTTCGATATACCTTATAGAGTACTCACTAATTACAAAAAGATTTATATAAATTTTACCTATTACGAAGTTGAGGTTTGGCCGTTCTTCACCGCTTGTATAATCCATAGGCACACGATAACTTCGTACCTTTGAACGAAATGCGTAAGCGACGCCGTTTCGGCGGCGTTTACGACTTTTTTTCTCGCGAGCATTGAGGTTTAATGTATAATGCTTCCTATGATCCTATCTCATTTTCTCACACATTTAATTTTATGAATTTATGTGTCTGTCTCTTTTTACTGTCGCTTTTTCGTTTCATAGACTTTTAAATCACAACGATGCTAAAGAAGTTTTATTTTTTAGTGTATATTAAAAACTCATTTTTAATATACACTCACACAAACATCTACAAACTAACGAATCCTAAATCTTGAAAAAAAATCAAAACAGAATAGCTCATACAAAAGTACGAACTTGCATTAATGACAAAATTATCTTCATATGATAGTATCAAGTTCATTACTCAAAGACGATCAGAAAGTATCAGGTCAAATGTTCACAAAACATTATAGAAAGTAACCGCATTGACTAACGTAAATCACTCAAACCTGTGTACGAACAGTAATTTCACCCATTAAGCGGAAATGTTGCGAGCCGTGGGTCATAATCATTATTTCAAGATGCGATCAATCCAAACACTCTTTTTGAGCGTACGAACAATAGCGAATAAAAAATATATAGCGGGCAATTTCGCTGAGAAGGCATTCGCTGAGATCGAACTAAGATTACTTTTAATACAGTAAGTAACAATCTCAATACCATAAAGCAGTAGTCGGGTCAAGAATATGTCCGTTTTATCGAAACCAGATAATATTATGTTATCTTGAACTATAAATAAATTGACTTGAACTGTATTATCGGTACATTTACACTGTTACGGTTGACAAACGGATCGATGATTTTGAAGAGAACTACAATCTGGTTTTAGCAGCATTGAGTGCGTTACTGAGTTCCGATCTGAAAGTTATAGTAAGCCAGTATAATTTATAGGCTTTATTAAGGCATTTCATTTAAGTACTCTGGAATGAAAACTTCTTTGCACTAAGTTGATTTCAGCTGTCCATGGGCTATAGTAATTGTAGCCATTTACCATCAGGTTAAGTAAGTTCGTAGCAGTAAGTTAGTTTGTCACTTTATTAAAAAAAAAGAGTAACAAACGAGCACTTGAAGCGCGAAGTGAATATTATATATTTTAAGAATTAGAAAGTTATATTTTTAGAGACGCTAATTGAGTTCAAGAGGTTAACATTATTTCAGAATAAAATACTTGAATGTTGCACATTGCAATAAAAATCTGTTATTTCGAGAACCTATAGTCTGTGCATATTGTATAATAATGTTCTAAAACATAACCGTATAAGTTAACCGTAAAAGTTCTAAACCGCACATTTTATAAAATAGAATTAATCGATCATTCAAAACACGAACACCCTTTTCAGATAGTTTGCGATTAGCGTAGGTCATCAACAGAGTTTTGAACCTAAGGCTACGGTCTCCTATTAAATGCTATACGCGACGTCCGACTTCAGCGTAAACGTTCCTATCGGCGTCTGAACGCCAGACACAGCGTCAGCGGTCAATACATATCTTACAAATGGACGACGTCTAGACTTTCGATCGAGCAACAATTGAGTAGCCGACAGTGCTCACGTGTGGTTGTGTCATATTTGTACATAAAATGGATATAAATTCAATACTTTTGGGGGCGCTTGTGTTACTTGAAGAAGAGGCACAAGACGACCGTATACGAAGAAAAATAAATGCAACAAGGCACCGATTATTTATGAAGAGATATGAAGAAGGATGTTTCCAGCTATTGATAATAAAACACTTAAAAGACAGCAATTCTAAATTTACTGAATATTTTCGTATTAATCAGGAACAATTTAAACATAATAATAATACAGTAACTCGTCTTTTTCTTTATTAAATTTTGTCATTTTGTACTGACGCTAGACACGACCTTCACGCTGCAATGGTTCGAAATAACTAGAGACGCAGCGCAAAGCGTCTTAACGCCGCCTACGACGTCCAAACGCCGCCATCAGCTTGTGAAAGAGACCACAACAGTACATTTCTATAGTAAGCATCGTAACGCGGCGTACGGCGTGACGCTGTAAGCGGCCGATGGCGTTTATAGGAGACCATTGCCTAACCGACAAGGACGTAGCTGGTAACCTGCAGTATAAATAAATATACTTCTGTATAAAACAACGCTGACAAACGAGCTCACAATCTACCCGATGGTAAATGGATGCCATGACCCATCGACATCTACATCTATTCTATATTAAGAATAAAAGTTGAGATACGTTACGTATACGAACGCTCCTGAGGTCTATGATGGAATGACTCGTTTCTAGTAAAAAGGGTCTTCAGTTCTCTAAACTCACTATACATAACACAGCAGCATTAAGCTCCTATTTTACGCTGGTATTCTGTGAGAGCCTAGTCCAATACCCATCGAGTCAACTCATTCGCGCTATAACCATAATATAACTGCAGCTTGACTCTACCAAGTACAAACTATTATTAACTTAGAAATTCAAAAGATTTCAAAAGATTAGAAATTCGAAAGTCATGTGCCCGCCACATGCATTAGGGCAGCGCGGCGGACATATCAAAATTACTTCAAACACTCCGAGAAATGAGTGTAACTTTACTTATTTACCTTATTGCAATATATTACAAATTTAAAAGTTTGTGTCGGGTGACTTAACAAAAAAAAACTGAAAAAATTAAACCTGAGGCAAAGCAATAGGTTCAAAAGTTAATTTAAGCCTCTATTTCTCAAGTAACAAAGTAACAGGACATATATATAATGTAAATTTCATATTTTGTCAGTATTTCATATTTGACTGTTTTTGCAGCAAAATACATCATAGTATAACATTCTTAATTACAGTCACTGATATCACTAATACTACTGAGCGCTTATTTCTGCACTGTTAAAAAGTAACGTAAAGCCACAAATTATCTGATTTTAAAATTACATACCAATTATACCGTCTGTTTTAAGTGAAAATAAGAATACTGAAGCTGTCGCGTGGTGCGGCGATAAAAGATGTCCTGAATACTGTCCGCACCTCGACAGCCCCTTCTCTTTTAATGACGCGGAAACATGTCTAAAGGCAGAAGTGGCGATTTAATTGAAAAAAGCGCGGTCCACGTAATTACTGTTACTGAGGTTTTTCAAGTAAGTAGTCGACTCAAAACTTTAGAGAGTAAAAATATGTTGCGACAAGTGAACTTCAAACGAAAAAAGCTCCAGATGCGTTGTCACCTCGAAGATGGTATAAATTAGACGATATAAGGTATCGGACATGCTCGGAGATACTGGATTGTAATTTAACGATGAACTCAGTAATTTAATACAATTTATTTTATACATAATTCAGTTAAATATCGCCTTAGGCCCATCCTGATATGGTGCCCCTATTGAGGTTATAAAAATCATACTAATTTAAAAGAATCAACTCATTACTAACTAGTACTAACTTAATTTTTAAATTTGTTCTTATAGTAGACACTATTACTATTATATCGGTTTTGATTATTAATCGGTTTAGGAATCTCTCCCAAAACTAAATTAGAATGTTTACTTTTTCAAATTTTTCTGCCCTTCAAATTATGCTGCCCGAGGTAAAGAGCACGGCACACGACAATACGGCAAAGGGGTAGAATAATTTACTTTCTGACTTTCCGTCCGTCCGTATTTTCAAGAGAAGAGTGAAGTGAAGAGTAAGTGAGAATTATTGCAGTAGTAAAGTGCGATATACCATCTAAGCCTTAATCACCACTTACCACCAGGTGCGATTGTAGGCAAGCACTGGCTTTTATTAAGAATAACAATGACACGCTGATCTAGAAACAATCAGCTATTATGAACGGAAGCAGCATTGACAAGGAATCTAGTGATTTAAATGAAATACCAACTCACACGAGTGGTAATTTAACATGACGTATCGTATAGTATCTGCAACACAATGCAATGATGTGCACGTCGTTCTTGTCGTTCCACCGATTCGTCGCGGACTGTTGGAACTGTTTGACAACAATTAAAACGGCTATTGTCTAACATCTGTTTTTCTAACGTCAATCTTTTCACTCCAATGCAATCATATTTTAAGCATTAGCACCGTAGATAAGTTGAAACAGTTATTTTTATAACATTAAAGATACAAGTTACATGCGATTTGGTTACGTCGAACGCAACGTGACTTGAATTGATTCGAGTGGCAATGACATCACTCTTTGATTCTTAATTCAAAATCCGCAGGTGGCGCGCATTGTTGCTGTCAAATTTGATCTAGAAAAAAGCACAACGTCATCTGTGCGTTGGCTATCACGAATTAATGTATTTAAAGGAAGAGGGGAAGAATCATAATCATGATTAAAACTACTTTTACGGATTTTATCGCGTTTATTTTTACTTTTTTATTTTTAATTCCCGACGTTTCGGACGCTTTCCAGCACCCATGGTCACGGGGGACTGAGATGACTGACGTCCCTATGTCATTGTTAAACCCGGAGTACCTTCAGCTTTTTTTTTAATTATTGTTTATGGTCCGATCTATGCAAAATGAACTGACTATGTCTTGAGTTCTTGCAGTGGTATGCTTGGGTTTAGTTTTAATTTTACTGATTATAGGATCCCAAGCAGGTGGTAGTACCCAGCCTCCTTCTCTATTGAAATTAGGATGTTTTTAATTTCAATAGCCTCACGTATCAGTATCTCAGTTAGCTACCGTGGGCAAATCTTTGTTACAGAGAGCACGAGGGATCTGTGACAGCAAACACCTGGCCGCCGAGCTTCAGCACGTCAAGCAAGTTCTGCACGACAACAAGCTTCGGGTCCCGCGCCTACGTCACAGTGACCGAGTGAAGCCGGCCACAGTCGAGCGTGTGCCTGCTGTACTACCATATGTCAGAGGTGTCACAGACAAGATTGGCTATATCTTGAAGCGAGCTTCTATTAGAACATTCTACAAGCCGCCGAAGAAGATTAGTCAGTTCCTACCATCCGTCAAGTGTCATATTCCTCTACAAGGTGCAGGAGTGTACTTGATTGTGAATGTGGTCTCTCTTATATAGGACAAACCAAAAGATTAATTAGGACCCGCGTAAAAGAACATATAGCTGATGTGAAGCATCAACGTTCCGGGAAGTCTGCAGTTTGTGATCATATCCTAGACGGCCCCAACCATTACATCAGATTTAATAGACCACAAATCCTCGCGAAAGAACACCGATTCCTACCAAGGATGATACGTGAGGCTATTGAAATTAAAAAAACATCCTAATTTCAATAGAGAAGGAGGCTGGGTACTACCACCTGCTTGGGATCCTATAATCAATAAAATTAAAACTAAACCCAAGCATACCACTGTAAGAACTCAAGACATAGTCAGTTCATTTTGCATAGATCGGACCATAAACAATAATTAAAAAAAAAAGCTGACGGTACTCCGGGTTTAACAATGACATAGGGACGTCAGTCATCTCAGTCCCCCGTGACCATGGGTGCTGGAAAGCGCCCGAAACGTCGGGAATTAAAAATAAAAAGTAAAAATAAACGCGATAAACTCCGTAAAAGTAGTTTTAATCATGTGCAATGTTCGCGTAAATATAAGAAATCATTAAATCATAATCATAATAAAGTTTTAAGGAATGCAATATTCTTAATTGCATTCCTTAAAACAAAAGAAACCTAAGGGCGAACTTAATGCCTTGAGGCATTCTCTACATTGTTTTATTCTTACTTTTTCTATAGCTTGTTCAGAAGATCTTAGGACAGATCCGGTTAACACACATCTACATAATGAAATATGGGCAATATGAGCGATTGGACGAGCATGATCCTAGATTTTGTGGGAAGAAAATGTTTTAAACTATAGAGAAAACGAAACGTGGCAATGACTTTACGACTCACTTCTGGAACCTGAGTTTTTACAGAATTACTGAAATTAATTATATAATACCATTGTAATAAATTGGAGGTAAGTCTCGAGTAAGCAAGATTAATCTTAGCGTTCTTGAGCTACCCATCAGTATAGCTTGGCATTTTAAAACTCCATAACAAGTAGACCAATCTTTGACAGCTGATAAATTGCCGTTTAGTTTTTAATCGAATTATGTATTTCCCCAATCTCAAATTGCACGTATAGCTGAAAGTTATCGGTATACAAATGGATCGACTAATCGAATATGTAAGTAGTAAAGAAAAAAACTAAAAAATTAAAGGAGAAATAATACCACTTTTTACTTACCACCAACATAGCCCAAGCTGAGGTCATTTGCCACACAGACTGCTGTCGACTGCGATGATAAGATGTAAGCCATTCCAATATAGTAGGACCAAAATTTAGATGAGACGGTATGGAAAGGATTTCATGATCAACTGTTACAACACAGTACTTGAGAAATAACTTGTACCAATACTGTTCCTTTTTCATCTTCCATACCTTGTCTAATATCATCTGTGACGTAAATTAAAGCAGTAGTGGTACTATGACCAGGACGAAACCCAGACTGATAAAGGTAAAAATTTGCTAGGAACACAGGGTTCTAAAATTTTGGAAAGAAAGCGTAGTATGGATATTGGGCGAAAATAATTGGGAAGAATGGGAGTAGGAACTTAATCATACTTGTTCATTAAGTAGGTCTTATTTATTACTATCTTAATTTATTTCACTACTTAGTCTAATTTATTTCACTATCTCGTAATTTCCATTCTTAACCAGTACCTAACGATTCAATAGCCAAACTTTTTTTAAATTTTATAACTTTCGGATTTCAAATTCAGGTAAACAAAATCAATATACTGTTTTGATTTCTCTTGTCTGTTCGGTCGGGATTTTTGTTTTTGGAAATTCATTAAAAAGCTCGTATTTATTACTATCTTAATTTATTTCACTAATTAGTCTAATTTATTTCACTACCTAGTAATTTTTATTTTTAATCAGTACCCAACGATTCAATAGCCAAACTTTTTTAATAAGTTTTATAACTTTCGGATTTCAAATACAGGTTATAAAATCAATACTATTTTAATTTCTCTCGTCGGTTTTGTCGAGATTTTTGCTTTTGAAGATGACAACAAAGGTTTTCCCTCTCACTCTCCAACGGAATCCAAATTTAAAAAAAATGTGAGCAAATTTAAAAGAAGCGTACGTTTACTACCTGCGCGTACAGTCATTAGAAAACTGTATTGTAGCTTAGGTACAATGGCACCATAAATAATTCATCAGAATGGATACAATAGCACCTGAGTCCCATGGGAACTTTCGCAGGCAAGGGCGTTCCGCGCCACAGGACTGTGATAACACATCGCTCGTTAAACAGACTGAAGACACCCGTTGTAGTTAACGTCTACTACATTTTAAAAGTTAGAGTTCCTGTGCCTATCTCTTCTCTTAATATATAAAAGTATATACAAAAGCCGTATACAACAATTATACGAAACACTTATCGACATACGAGTGCAATATAATTGTTAGAATATTTTTGTCTGTGTTTAATCGATTAGACGATTCCAAGGCTGACAAATATGGCCATAACAAAAAAAAATACCTAGGTACTTAATTTTATGTTAATATGGATATGCATTATTAAAAACAGCATCGAATCTTGTACCCACACTATATACTAATTACCTTTACCTACAATAAAGTGATAGTTATAATAATTTAAGCGAGCCTAAAAATTTCGATTCAATTGGAGTAATAATTCAAAAGAAACCCTATTTTTTAAACCTATTACTATATATGCTTTATATTATTACTATATATAATATTACATATGCTTTTTACAAATCAAATCATTTGTATTTGATTGCTTTGTCATCATCATCATCATCATTACAGCCCTTTACAAGTCCACTGCTGAATATAGGCCTCCCCCAAGGTATGCCACAAAGCACGGTCCTGAGCCACCTGCATCCATAGACTTCCTGCATGTCTTACCAGGTCGTCACTCCATCTAGTGGGGGGTCGCCCTACACTTCGTCTACCGGTACGAGGCTGCCTACTCGATAACCTTTTTTCCCCAATGGTGATCGGTTCTTCGAGCTATATGGCCGGCCCATTGCCACTTCAGCTTACTAATCCATTGGGCTATATTGGTCACTCTGGTTCTACTGCGGATATCCTCATTTCTAAGTTTATCACGCAGAGAAACTCCGAGCATAGCCCTCTCCATAACTTTGTCAAGGAAATATAAATTTAGCCCACCACAATAAGTCTTGAAAATAATTCTATAAATTAACATTTCGTGCCATATAGAAGATTATTCAGATCCAATCGCATGGCAATTTAAAAAGTATCAATTTGGATTTTTTAAAGGCGACGTGATACTTTTATAGTAGGTTTTGGTAATTTGAAAAGATTTACAACAACCGTAGCTTTTTTGTAAGAGATCCTCGTATATTTATTATGAATTATTATAATTTATTATGTATCGAAATATGTTTCTCAGCCAACCGAACAAATTACTAGCATAGTTTTATGTTAATACCATTGAAGTAATATGTAGTTATGTACTGGAACAGCTATCTCAAACAAAAAATGTGCGCTACTCTATAGTCGCGGTTGTTTTTTTATCATAGAATAAACATAGGTAGAATGATCCGTAGGTAATACTAGATTGTATTGTTAAATGGATAAATTATATCGAGAACAATATTTAAATTTCGTCATTTATTTTGTATATTATATTTGCTTAGTTAATATAATATTGCATAATATTATATCTATATATTATAATTACATTTTAATGATATTTTTATCTGAATATTTTAAAAGGTATCTATGTCAAAATTAAAAAACATACTAAATGTATGTTTAACAAAACTAACATACTAAACATAACATTTAAATTACAAATATATTTATTTAAATTAGAATAAGAGTCGTCGTCGTATCGTTCATAAATGCTGGGCACGAGAGGGTTAAAATGGACGAATTTATTCCATTTTGACTTTGATGTGGAAATCTAAAAATAAAATAAAAGAATAATAAGCAGATTTAAACACGAAAAATTTAGCTAATTATAATAACTTATATGTGTTTCTACAAAAAAAATGTGTATATTAATATATTCGTCCTATACTTAAGTACCCACAGATATGTCGCATCTGAACATATTAATTTAATAATCTATATTCCATTATACGAGATGGCGCCTTAGGAATAATTTGTTTTATTATTAATCTATACCACTTTTTATTGATTAAGTATCTTATTAAACGACGAAAAGTAATTCCTTGGTTTTTACTGACATTTCTTGAATTATTTGTGCAATGTCTAAGTACATACGTTTACGACGGTATATTTTTATCAAGAGATTTTTTTAAATCAACACAACACGTGACAACTCTACAAGCGCCTAGCGAGTGACTGATTAAAGTGCGGTGTATGCACCGCAGTTGAGTGGAACAGAGTAGCTGAATGCAGTGTCGCCTCTAGTACGTAGTACATAATAGCTCAATGATTAATACTAAATAGTATACAGAAGCATTATACCGTCACTTTTGCTGACAGCTGTCATTCTGATCAAGCTATCTGAACTATAGAACAGCCTGAGAAATTAAAATTTCGATTGTCACACGGCATTTTTAATCTAATGCCGTTTCTAAATGATAACATATGTAACTCAATATCTTAGGAGTTAGTCAACCTATTTCGCCGATTTTCATTTTTATCGAAAGAGAATACTTTCAAAACTGACTCATATCTTTATTTCAACCATGTCTGTCGATGATATATTTTTTGAAAATCTAAAATGATTGGAAACCTTAATAATAATATTTTGAAGTAATATTAACCTTGCTTACAACCACGACCCATTATGTGCATATGATTTTTTTTTCAACAATGCAGTATTACCAAAAAATGAAAAGGCAGATCTTTACTTCTCCTTACTTCCTCGGATCAGATGCAGTCCCAATAAAATACATTTATGACGCAAGCGTTGACAAAAGCTCTACGACTAAAGAGCATCCTTTCAATTGTCTAACAAGCATCTCGATTTCATAAAACTATGTCAAGTGCAACTGATCTGTCCACTCAACTGATGCGATCGAAGCGCGACGTCCTTTCTGATAGCGTGGGTGTGAACGACGTGAGAGTGAGACCTATTGGCTGGTAATTCAGGCCGAGTGGATCCGAATTTGGGTCCGAGTTGAGTGCGAGAGATGTGAACCATGAACGTAGGCGGTCGTCAATCATCATTGAACGACACAATTCAACGATGTTATAATGAATGCATTCTATTAGTGAGATCGTTTATAGTTTCGATATGATTATGAGTAGATACCGAAAGGTCAATATCGGATCGTACTACAAAACGAATTGTGTAGCAAGACTTTTTAATATACAATTTCTATATAATAAATAATAATATATCTAAGAAGAGAACGAAAAAAAGAAAATAACGTTTACAGTTTTATGAGTTTATTATTAGAAATAGCCGTCAACCTTTGACATGTACGTTATATGACAATTGATAACAACATTTCATTTCATCTACTTTTTAATCATATATTGTATCTCGTATCCCGATTCTCTTAATAAATTTTGTTAAATAAAATGTTTTATGCTTGGTTACCGGTTTCATTTTATTTTTTTAAGAAGTAACAAATCATCGATGATGTTACACTCTTCAATACTCAATAAAATCTAATACACGCAAATTACAGACTACACAGCGCTTAAGAGGCATTTACCACAGATAAAACAGGCACATTACGTTCACGCTTAAAGCCATATAATAGAAACAAGCATTAAAAAAGAAATTATCATGAGTTGCAAATACCTAGTCGCGTCTCAAATCCCGCAGTCGCAAGACAGTGAGTCCGACATTGACATTGAAATTTGAAATGCTCGGCCGTTACGGCAGGCGGTTACTTCGTAATTACAAGCCCGTCCTCGCAATCTGTCGACCTGGGTTTATCTGACTATAAAGTTATACCCGTGTCCAACAAAAGAACATGAGCGCTTAATGGTCCCATCTTGTAAAAATAAAAGTAAAATTAGAATATATATAGTCCGTTAAGCTGTCACGTGTTGATGTTGAATTCACGTGCCATGTACTTAGTATAAAAACTTTTTAACAAAAAAATCAAACTGCCGAAAAAACTGAAAAGCAAAAAATAATAAACCTTTTCCTTTTACCTTAATAACTAAGTTTTTAAGCTAATGTAAATGTACCTAACTAAGTAGGTATACATTTTTGTAATTATTTTGAGTTTTTAATTAACCTTAATAACTAAGTTCTTAAAGTAATGTAATGTATACCTAGGCGTCTACTCCGTTCACAAATTACACCCTATTTTTTTCCAGACGGGAGAAAAGGTCTTCCAGTATAAATTTAATTTATCGTGGATCTGAATAAAATTTTATATTCAATTACTGTGAATAAGTGTACGTGTGAGGTATGTTCCAATCAGTAAATAAAAAATCGACTAAACCAGTGAACTACATCGGAAATATCATGTTAAATAGATTAATAGAAAAAACACCTTCGCTTTTTTTGAAATCTGCTGAAATTGTTTTGTTAATTACCAGCACTATTTATTTTTTATAGGATAAGGGTAATAAACGAGTGATGGTAAGTCATCAGATGAACTGAGCCGATTTCGATTACAAATCAAAATATAGATGGGTTGTCACCAGTGAGGACCAAGGTGGAATGCCTCGTTTTCAGTAAAATCGGTATTTGGTTCTCTACACTCACTATTCGAAACACAGCAGCGTTGAGCTGCTATTTTACGCTTGTATTTCGTGAGAGGGTGGTCCTTGCCCAGACGAGCCGACCCACTCGTATTGAAACTACACTTACTACTAATATAACTTCAGTATGACATACCTTGTAAGAAAGAAAATTCACATTTTTGTAACGTTATAAATAAGAAAGAGAGTTTTGGCGGGAACTTGATCGCCGGCGGATGGCTGCTCCTGTTTCATCATTTTTTACTAATTTTAAAGTGGATTTTGATACGTAAATGTGGTGCGATTTTGTAAATTAAATCTACGCATGTGAACTGTTAGTGGAAATTGGAAACGTTACGTGGTAGACTTTACTCACGTGTTAGAGCCACGCTGCCATATTAGCAGAACAGATGTAGCATGAATGGGTCGGCTCGACCGGGGCAGGACCACGCTCTCATAGAATACCCGCCTAAAATAGCAGCTTAATGCTGCTGTGGTTCGTGGTACATTACAAGCAGCGCATCTGCGTTTTGATTTGTAATCGAGGATAGATGTAGATGTCTATGGGCCACAGCAACCACTTACCGGACTGTGTCTTCGGTCGCCAGTCTTATAATATAAAAAGGACGAAACAAGTGTTTCGTTGGAATAAGTCTCGTGTTAAATTGTCACGCATCAATATAATGTTGAGAAGATATTTGTTGACACATTCATATATTTCTTTAAAGTGTATAACTGCGTTTGACGTGTTCATTTTGGCTGAAAGTCTTGTAGCCAATCCCGCAATAAACAAAAAGTTATTCATTATGATGTAACGATCCAAAAAAGAAGTCCCAATTTGAACTATATCAAAGTGTTCCTTGATTTAAATCAATTTATTTTTTATGCAGAATGCTATAGTATGAAATGAAATAAATCCAAAAAAGAAGTCCAATTTTAACCATATCAAAGGTCTACGATTTCAATGAATAAACAATCGATATTGAGCATATTCGTCGATGTTACAACGAAACTACTAATTCTACTTTAAGAAATAGAAACTATTCCTGAACCTAATTTAGTTCATGTTTTATCGAGATAGCTTAAAAGGATGTATTAAGTCTAAAGCCCACTTTGCCTCATTATCATGACCACTTGTAAATATAATTTCAAGTCCTTAACAAAGTGACGTGACGGATAAACTCAATTGTAGATCATAAAGATACATTAATGACAAACAATTCCGGTCCAGACACGATTTAATACCCTTACGTGATTTACCGCCGTCACTTTTGCAAGGATGGTTCAATTACAATAACAACGGGATATTACAGTTTAAAAAAGATCCAACACAAAGATATTCTTGTGAATCTATAAACCAGCGAAACAAAGCATATTTATATTCTTAGCTACCTTTAGCACACCCGAAACACACTAATACGGGGTAATTACGCCATTTAAGCAAATGGCCCTCATAAAAATTAACGTCAATCTAAGAAATACATAAAGTTGTTCCCTCTTTCTCTCTCTTTTTCTGTTTACACTAAACGTCAATAGAAAGAGAAAGTTGACAGATGAACTTACAGTCCACCTGATAATAAATGGGTGCGTTTGGCAGAAAAAAGCGCTAGCAAACGCTTACAAGCGCTGAAATAGTTTTCGGCCAGGACACGATTGCTACTTAAGTAGCGCTGACACAATCCGCCATTTTGCTTATTTATTTTGTTTGTTTTGAAGTAGAGTTTATAAGTTGTTTTGTGCAATATTAGTTTTAAGTAATATAATGACATGAATAAACATATACATGTTATTAAAAATTCATGATTGGTAAGTTTTTAATATGAATACTTTACAAACATATATTTAAATTAGGTTAGGTTCCACGGTTAAAACTAACTTCGTGTCCTAGAGGAAAATAGCTACTTACGATTTGACAGCGCTTACCGCTTACGATCGCCATTTTGCTTACAAGCGCTTGCTAGCGCTTTTTTCTGCCGAACGCACCCAATGGGTGCGTTTGGCAGAAAAAAGCGCTAGCAAGCGCTTATAAGCGCTAAAATAGTTTTCGGCCAGGACACAATTGCTACTTCAGTAGCGCTGACACAATCCGCCATTTTGCTTATTTAATTTGTTTGTTTTGAAGTAGAGTTTATAAGTTGTTTTGTGCAATATTAGTTTTAAGTAATATAATGACATGAATAAACATATACATGCTATTAAAAACTCATGATTGGTAAGTTTTTAATATGAATACTTTACAAACATATATTTAAATTAGGTTAGATTCCCCCGGTTAAAACTAACATCGTGTCCTGGAGGAAAATAGCTACTTACGATTTGACAGCGCTTACCGCTTACGATCGCCATTTTGCTTACAAGCGCTTGCTAGCGCTTTTTTCTGCCGAACGCACCCAATGACTACTGCAGTCCATAACCACCTGAAACCAACTTCAAACAAAGAAGGCTGGTGATGCGTTGTCACCTTGAGGACTAAGATGGAACACCTCACAGCCTGTAATTACATTTAATACTTAATTTGAGGTACAATACGATTATGTAGTTTCATTATCTTTTGTTAACTCAACTTCTACAGAAGTGACCAGATTTTAAAAACCCGAAATACAAATAGTAAAGTACGTGAGGGTAATGTGGTCATCCGGTTAATATGGTCACTTCTCATAACTCAAAAACTACAGCTTTGTTTGCATAGAAGGCTCTGTGATACGATAGGTCTTGATTAGTCAATCAAAAATTTTAAAGGGTCAAAATGGCACTGCTCTATAGACGTCATTTTGACAGTTGATATTATAGTATATATTTTAGTCGAGTCGATTTTAGTATTGTTTATACGCCCTCCTTTCTGCCAAGGGGGGTCGCGTTCGTATACGGCTTAGAGATCTCTAGTCAGATCGTTAAGCCAAGGTTGGGTTTAGTGGGTAAAAGTCACCACATAACCACGCAGCCGGCTGCGTGGTATGCTATGAGCATTCCCAACCTCCCTCCCCCGCTTTTCGGAGGGTTGCCCATATTTGCTTCGGGCGCAAAAAAAAAGTATTGTTTAGTGTAAGTTTTTTTTAAGTTGATATTTCGAAGTGTTTTTAATTATTGCCAAAGCTTGTTTGCTGTTTTTTTTTTTCTTAATATATTAGTTGTAATATACTACTTTAAGTTTTTGTTACTGTCCTCCTCCTAGTTTTGGTCATAAAGGGCGGCAAAGCTTAAGGTGACTATATTACCCTAATATCAAAAAAACAACCTCGATTATGTAAAAAAACGTCGCAAGGCGTTATAATTTATAAGATATTTTATAAACAATAATTTAAAAACAATTTTTTGAAATATAATTAAGTAAACCCGAATGAGAAATTGCATTAATACCCCTAAATAATATAATCGTATAAATTTGTATAGTCACCATCGTTTATATATCTATGTTTCAATTTGTTGAGCAGATCTCAACAAATTTAAACCAAGCGATCATCGATATTAAAATCTATGTCCAATTCTAATTTTGACATTAATGGACACCGTTATATTTAGCGACTGGTTGTTTTATCACGAAGGGCTGGCCCCATCGCCGGGAGAACCATGATTTATCGAGACAAAGCGGTGAACCGTTAGCTGCCACTCGATACCTCTTCAATGGAAAGTATCACAAGTGGAAAGAGAATTACAACTTCCGCTGATTGAGGCCATTTGGAAGATGAAATAATTAATGCTACGCGTATAGATACCGTAAACGAGTTACGTATAAAGTAATAAGCACAAACGTACGTTACATATAAAGTAAAAAACAGCTATTATTTATTTATTTTAAAAAAGAATACTTTAATTATTTTTTTTATAGGATAAGGGTTACAAACGAGCAGACAGTCCACCTGATGGTAAAGGATGCTGTGGCCCATAGACATCTACATTTAACCTCGATAAATAATCAAAATGCAGATGCGTTGTCACCCTTGAGGACTAAGATGGAGTACCTCGATTCCAGTAAAACGGGTCTCCGGTTCTCTACACTCACCATACGAAACACAGCAGTATTAAGCTGCAATTTTACGCTGGTATTCTGTGAGAGCGTGGTCCTTCCCCGGTCGAGCCGACCCATTCGTGCTACAACCAAATATAGCTGCAGCGTGGATCTACCACGTAAAGATTCTAAACTCGTTAACATTCCCGTTAAGCACTCCGAAGAAGCTAAAATGTTTGTGCTATGATTAGTTCACGTTCACGAGTTCATGACAGTAGTCGAATATAGACTACTGTCATGAACTCATGAAAGTGATGAATAGACCCACTACTTTTAAGTTTCGCAGTACGTACCCTTAACCATTAGGCTACTTTCGCTTTAAACATTTGCTATTTGAAATATAGTTTCGAGTCGAAAGTCGACTTTGAATCGAAAACTAATTTTCATGAACGCCACTAAAAATGTTAGTAGGTAGTAAACATACCAACCACCCTTGATATTACAACCGACTTTACATCGTGTCAAGTTCGAATCAAAATGAAGCTATAGTTTCCATAACTTTCTTTACCTAATTTGCTTTTAAACCACAACTTGAGGGTTATTCCGTTTATCCACCCTAAAGAATCTACCCTAGGGTGGATCTTTAGGGTGGACGAATACGAATTCCGATTATACACCCCGTCTGGGGTGGTAAGACGGAGTTTTCCCTAGGGGGATTCTTTAGGTGGAAAAGAGATATCACCCCGTCTGGGGTGGTAAGACGGGCATACGTTTCCGAGTATCCACCCTAGGGTGGATTCTTTAGGGTGGATAAACGGAATGACCCCAACGTGGCAACCGCATTCGTTTCTTGTTGTTTTCGAATAGTCTTCCCTATTTAAAGCTCTACGAGTAATAAATGCATTGAGAACGTGTTTTATTGACGACAACTCTTTCGACTCATCTTCAATTCGTTATCAGTCTCGGTTCTATAATTACGCGCGCATTACCGTTGTAACGTAAACAAAAAACTTCAAGGTCACTTAAATTTTTTGTCAACAGTAGAAATTTCGATTCGTTCAATCAAGAAGGGATGGGAATTGATATACTCTACTTGGTGAAATAATATTATTAAGATCTAAAGAAATTTTGACTAAAGTTGTTACATTTTACATTCTCTTAAAATAAATCTCTATTTGTCATACTTGATTTAAAAAGAGCTGTAAAGAAACGCTACGAAATTTAAACAAAGAAGGCTGTGCAGTAACAGATGCTGTCTTCTCTTGTGGAATGCATCAAAGTTTTTATTTATAATAACTCTCCATATCCTTTAGACCGGAACACATTAATAGATACAGTGCAAATGGCGGCGTAAATATGTCTGAGGGTCGTACATATCAAAACTAACTACTAAGCAGAAAATAAATTTTACCAATTTGTGCTTATTTATTCAGACTATACAAATTTGAAATTTAATTCAAATTTTAACAACCCTACGTAGACTTACTGTAATGAACAAAGCTTCCTAAACACAGTCAGTAAGCCACTCGAGCACGGCGCAAATACAGCAGCGTGGAAATTTTACGGCCGATTGGTTTAGGGACAAAAAGCGGCGGCTCCCGATTGATGTGGTTTCCACGGCGTATCACCGCACCCAGCAATGTCGCCGCGAAGTTAACGATCGTCGACCAGTCATTCAGAAGCAGTTTTTTCTAAAACAATAAAATGCCAAACGAACTTGCTGTTCTCCTGATGGTGAGCTAGATATTGCAGCCCAAGGTCATCTCCAGTCAACTCAAAAAAATAGATTTTATTGAGGCATAAAATAAAGTGCCTATTACGATAGCACCGTGAGGCAATGGGGTGACAGATGATGTTATATTAAAATGTTCCGTATAATGATATAAATACAAATGTATACAATTTATCATTTATCTATAGTTCAAATTCTGCTTTTAACTTAAGCTCCCAGCTTCCTAAATTCTCAGTTCTATATATTAATTTTATTGATCCGTAACACCTACGCCTGTCACCCAGAGAGGTAGGCAGAGACTACGGACTTCCATTTGGAGACTACAGATTTTAATTTTAACTTAATTACAAAAATAGATTCCAATTATGCTTACAGATATGTTTGCGTAGAATAATAAAATCGGATTAAATTAATACATATTTACAAACAAATAGCGCATAAGCTGTTGCTATATAGCAAGAATTACCTAACATATAACGAATTTAGACCAACGTAGTAAACCCAGGTAAGTTAGTAGCAATAAGGAAACAATGAAGCTGCATGTTATTATAATAAATCGGCCACCTGTGAAAGAAACGTGAACGAAAACCTTATTTCGTGTACCAAGCAACTAGCTACGTCCAGAATGTATTGCGAGGGCTTTTACTCGCCACGTTTCGTCGTAACTCGCCAAAGTTTCATTGTAATCTAATGAATAGTACAGTTACATATTATAGAAGACAGACAAACAGATAAACAAATATTCTTTTTTGTCAGAAACCTTCATGGATAAAAATTAAGCCCCATCTTCAACCTTTAAAGTCCACTTCAATGACTTCACCATCGATGATGCATTTCAAGGAACAGTTACTTCATGAACTGAATACCTTGTTTCCAGTAAAAGGGTCTCCGGTTCTCTACACTCACACAAGAAACACAGCAGCATTAAGCTGCTATTCGCTGACATTCTGTGAAAGCGTGGTCCTACCCCGGATGAGCTGACTGAATCATGCTATAACTATGATATAGCTGCAGCGTGGCTCTACCACGTTAAAAACCTTACTTGCAAAACATTAAGTAATTTTTGAATTTTAAGCTCATAATAATTCTGAACCTGGCCGTGGTCGGTTGCCGGTTTAATACTCAAAGTTTACTACGTATGATTTTGATTCTCATATATTCCTGTTACAAGCTCATATGTTATAAGAATCTACCAACACGAATGAACTCTATATGACCTATCTTCTTGCCAAGCGCATCACATGGCTAGAACACAATAGCGCGTAATCGTTCCTTTGCGGTCACCATCTTGTTAAATATCATATTTCGAATCCGGACGTCTACGGCTCGTTTTCCCGCGCCGCCGCCCATCACCGCAACGTCTCACCACAGCCGCGCACAACCCGAGAAAACTCATTGCTATTTATACGGCGTTTTTTTATCTGCTCTTGAAACTTAATTTTATTAAACAATTAACAAAAATATCACTGCTGGTACTAACAGAAAAAACCCTTTTCAATATATATATATATAAAAAAACTGGTGAAGGTATAATTTTTATTACCTATTACTTTTTTTATAGAACAAACGAATCCATCTAATAGGAAATGGTTTCTGTAGCCTAACTAAGATTAAATGCCTCGTCGTTTCTAGTTAAAAGGGTTTTCTACACTCACCATACGAAACACAGTAGCATTAAGATATATTTACCATATTTTAAGCTTATTCTGTGAGAGCGTGGTCCTTCCCCGATCGAGCCGACCCATTCGTCTATTTATTATCTATTACAGCGTATAAAAGTCCAATGCTGAATATAGGACTTTCCCACAGATTGCCTCTTACGCTTCGCACACACCACAGAAATCTAAATAATATATTTAGATTTTTGTGGCACACACCTAATCCGTCATCGGCCGAAGTTTGCTCGGGCGATGACGGCCGAACTCGGACAATCGAATCAAAAACTTGTAAAACAAAGAGAGCGCGTACACAAACACGACCGTTATCGTCCGATAATGCACGAAAACGGCCGATCAACCGTCGAATCCGAACTTGTTGGGATTTCTCGTCCGACTGCCGGCGTCTACCGTGCAAATTGAGTGTATTTACAGTTTAATTTAATCATTTTGTCTTTGTTCTGTTGTTTCTGTCAGTGTTGTTATCTCCCTAAACGACTCTGGATATTGAAAATATAAAAATAGAAAACAATAACGGCAACGTCCAATGTCGGCACAAGTGGTACCCACACAAGTGGGTACACTGTTGCAGTATAAGCACATATACGCGTCCGAGTTACTCGTCCGGGTGCGAGTAGTTCTGTCCGCCATCGGCCGACAAAATCGGTTTTGGTGTAAACGTACCGTTAGGGAAGATTTTGCCGTGGTTTCCACGTTTAGCAGGCGAGCTGACAACCGCAACTTTTTATAATTCTGAGTTGTTATCAGGAAGATGCTGCTGCCCATATTCTGTTTTAGTTTCCCGCTGTCAACTTGTACCCACGGGACGATACCGGATAGTGGATATTCCTACACCGCCACTACGCGGTCGGCTACAACCGTATTATAAGCTTGAGCGTGGCTCTACCACGTATAAACTATAAACACGCTTCAGCACAATCCCACCCGACCCACACGAATCCCACACGACTATGTGCAGTTGTTCACATTAAACTATTTTCCTTTTCATTAAATTTCATTAAAATTCATTAAAAAAAATTAAAGTATAAATTATAAAATTTACTAGGAGTAGCCTTAACCGACGAGCATGTATGCGTAGGTGTATGGATGTGAAGGAGGCGAGAGAGGTGTGTCAGGATCGTGCCAAATGGAAGTCTGTAGTCTCTGCCTACCCCTCTGGGTGACAGGCGTGAGTGTTTATGTATGTAAATTATAAAATTCTAAATGCGATGCTATGTATGAGTAAACGAGTTTAACTATTTGAATTCAGATTGATATTTATTATTTATATATGTACATACCACTTACGTATGTAACTGCCATAGATTAGAAATGTAAATTCAGTTGAATTAGAAATGTATGGCTATATAATAAACGATAATGAATGTTATGAACGACAAGTGTGCTAACAAAATCTAAATTATATTTTATTACAAATAAAGGAAACTTACTACGTTTTCACCAATTTACATTAATGAACATAGCTTCTAGAATCTTAGAGTAGTAATACCAAAGGAAACACTTTCTATTACAAAAGTTTATGAGACACAGCGCAAATTGATTTCGCTTCTATAAACTCTATAAATAGAAAAGCGCCAGTGTCTATCAATAAATAAGCAGTATCCATAACTTTATGTATATCACATATAATAGAATAAAAACCACACTTAGTTAACCGTTAATGACTGGTAGGTAAAAGGCACAAAAAGTATAATTTACATATTTATCTTAATATTCAATTACTTTTTTCAGTCATAATTGAAGAAACTTGTATCGGAATTGCTTATTAGCATTTTTTATTTATTCATTATATCCTATTAAAATTTCCCCGTTGAAGATAGGCCTTTTGCAATAGTTGCCACACCTGCCAGGCGGACTAGCCACCGTAGTTTTTATTATTTTGAGTTATTATCAGGGAGATGCAGCTGGATCTTCCTTCATACCTTCCGTAGCAGCCTGTCAACAATCCAATGCTGAACATTTACCATAGTTGTCAAGCTTGGCAGGAGGATTGGCAACCGCATTTATTTTATTTTTTACGTCGTTTTAAGGGAAACGCTGCTGCTGGTCTCCCGATTCCTTCTGTCATCTCATACGACACCCACAAGATGATAATATGGGGTAGTGCATATTCTCGTTTACCCACTCTCCTATAAAAAAATTCTTACGCCGCCCCTACATACTACTTATTAGCAAACTAGATAAATATTTAGCTTTAAAATTTAGCAGCTTCGTGAATTGCAAAACACTGCTAGCACAGAGCTGCACGCATGAAACGACACTGTCCGCCCACAAATTCCCCAAGGCCACCCGAGCTCCTACGACCCAGTTACGAGAAAGAAGCCTATTGTAATACATCGAATAATAAAGCTAACGTTAGCGCATTTGCAAGTATTTCATTCAGACCACAATGACTTGTCACTATTGTGTTTGTATAGCGTGCGATTAGAAGCGATGTTCCTGAAAGACAGGGCTGCGCAAAGTTATGTGACGTAAGTCACAGTAATGGCGCGTGAAGCTATTGAGTTATATGTTTTTAACCAGAAAATTAAACAGGAGATGGAAAAAATATCTTCCTTATAACAACGTAACACATTTTTTTACAGAATACACCTAATGGTTAATACATGCTGTAACCTATATCTATTTACATTCATCCTCGATTTAGAAACAAAATGCAAATTGCGTTGTCATCCCCGAGGATTAAGAACGAATCCTTGTTTCTAGAAAAAAATGTATCCGGTTCACCATAAAAAACACAGCAGCATTAAGCTGCTATTTTACGCTGGTATTCTGTGAGAGCGTGGTCCGGCTCCGGTCGAGTCGACCCATTCGTGCTACGACCATAATATACCTGAAGCGTGGCTCTAACACGATTACTGTAATTAATGCGGTTGCTAAACCGTTTGCCAAGCGAGGAAACTACGGCAAAAACCCTGAGTACGAAGCTATCTATGGAAGAGGCCTATATTCCGCAGTGGACTTTTGATGGGATTTTATGGGAAATAGTAAATAATACTAGTAACACTTAAACAAACTACTAAAAAATACCGAGTTCAAAAGACGAGGAGGTTTAATATACGAGGCGTATATTGTCTTTTTATGCATGTTCACCGATGTCTCGGAAACGGCTGCACCAATTTAAATGATTCTTTTTTTAATTAAATGGGTCGTACTCCAAGGGCGGTCCCATGTAAACTTCCACCAAAGAGCCGAAAAATAGGAGATGAAATTTTAAATGTTTAGACGACATTCTAGTTGTTTGTTATTTCCTTATTTTTGTCATAAAATAAGGGTGATAAACGAGTACAAAGTCCACCCGGATGTAAGTAGATTCTGTAGCCTATAGATTTAATACCACATTTAATAAATCGTCATAATATCCTTGATTGTGAATCAAAATGGAGATAAACATAATTAATGCATTTTCACTCACACAAAAGTTCACTCAAAAGATTCAAAAATTAAACTTTTAATATAAATTGATTAAAACTATTTTTACGATTTTATCGCGTTTAATTTTAAATGTTTTTCATAATTTCCGACGTTTCGGGTGCTTTCCAGCACCCATGGTCACGGGGGACTGAGGTGACTGACGTCCCGATGTCAATGTTAATCCGGAGTATCTTCAGCTTTTTAATTATTGTTTATGGGAACATTAATCGCGTAAATATAAGAAATCATTATTTTAATATGAAGTCTAATTTAACTTCAGAAGTTATTATGTGCTAACATAAGAATACATCAAATTATTTTATTACCACATAAGAGCTTCTGAAGTAGGGGTTTTAATTCTTCGATAGACAGACTTAGACGACACAGCTTAAACAAGTTCACGCTGAACTGGTTTAATTAGCACGCTGCGGGCATATTATGTTCTCTTTATGTTTATAAATAATTACAGTAAGACATCTATTTGATTGCAAGTTTCTATAGTTCTCAGTGGCTGTATTCTCAGTGACTCAGTTTAATAAACTACCAGTTTTTTTGGATGAGCATGAGTGGTGTGGTTTACGTGGTAGAACCATGCTGCAGTTATATTACTAACGAACGAGTCGGCTCGACCGGGGAAGGACACGCTCTCACAGAATACCAGCGTCAAATAACAGCGTAACGTTCCTGTTTCGCTTGGTGAGTGTAGAGAACCGGAGAACCTTTTTGCTGGAAACGAGGCATTCCGTCTTAGTCCTCACGGGTGACAACGCATCTGCATTTTAATTCGTTATCGAGGTTGACTGTGTGCACGTTTGCCACCATCATACTATAAAAAAAATGTCCCCTTGATCGTGAATCGATCAATTGGCAAAATTTAGGGAAAGCACTTACACCGTGAGCCACTAAGGATTTTAATAAATTTGCCAAATGCCCGTATTTCTCCTACATCATCAGAGAGCATTTCTGTTAATTGTGACGCTGGACAGGCGCATTAACGATCGCAGCACCAGACGTCTTGCATCTTCGACGCTGCTCTCCGTCAACGGTTTGGGTATTTTAGGCGTAGCAAAAAAAAGTTGCTGACCCGCGATCATTGATATACAATTTTTTGTATATCAATGCCCGCGATCTGTCGAAAGCCACAAGATCTTTCTAAGATAATTTTTAAGAGGATACCTCTAAAATGAATTGTAGTCGTGGGAGTGTGGCTTATCCCTTTGTCGGTGAAGCTCACGGACGACTGAGGGAGTGTCAAAATGAAAGTGATGCAATGACTTCATAGTACGCAAATTATGAGATAGCTATACCGAGAGCACACACTCGGAAAAATTAAGTAAGCGCCAAACAACATTTTTTTAAACAAAACTTTGTTATGGATTAAAAAACTTATATATGAGAACTTAGATATCATTATTTACTATGCCTTAAAAATAATTACATGAACTTATTCATAAAAATATTATGGTCTCATGGAGAATTGTAAATGATTGGAGCCTATTTTGAAATGTTATCGTGTTTTCCTTTTATGAAATCCAAGTCTATATATGTAGTCAAAAATCATATATGTACCAAAAATTTGGTTTGTAATCTACAAAACTTAAAAAATATGTGCAATAGAAAAACTACCAAATTTTCGAGGTAACCTTAAGCAAATGTTACGACTCCTCGCTGTAATTACATACCACATGCCCATATTGTGTATAAATAATTTATGATGATGGAACCTTAAACGATGCAATATATTATTGTGACGTATCGCAGGGCACGCGGCCTTGTGTTTAGTGTCGCGCGCTGCGTGCGGTGTACGCTCTGATTACGCCAGAGTGATCCGGCTTGCAGCTGATCCGTCGCTGCGTGCGGATCAATTGCAACCGCGTGTTACGAATAACTAAACACGTTGAAACATTTTTTAGAAACACAAGGCACTAATATATTGCGATCATCGGATTGTTTAAAATTTTCATCGAATATTTTTTACGTATAATGTTTATATAGCCACGCCACAGGGTAGGCGAAGTTTAAGGCCGCCCCCCACTAGATGGAGTACGACCTGGTAAGATATGCAAGAAGTCGATGGATGCAGGTGGCTCAGGACCGTGCTTTGTGGCATTCTTTGGGGGAGGCCTATGTTCAGTGTGTAATGTAGACTTGTGAAGGGCTGTACAACATACAGGCACGGGCATACTTATACTAGACGCTTTTCCAAGACACTGGCATCGCAATTTGATTATTGCGTTGTGTGTCCGAGACTAACAATTTTTTTCGACCGTCTAGCCGCTTTGATGTTTAGCAAATCCTACGGTGTATTGCATAGTCTTTGTGTTTATATCATATTTTATTATCTGTTAATTTCAAAACTAATTTTAAGTTTCATGTTGAAATGTTGTGCATACCTTTAAGTTAAATACATATAAAGTATAATTTTGTTTATAACTGCAAATGTTTAATAATAATGTTTTGTATGTGTTTAGTTGGTAAGCCTAAATAAATAAATAAATAAATATACTTATTAACTTTTGGAGGAACTTAGCTAAAGAAGAGCTTCCCTGATTTAAGACATTCAAAAGCAGCAATAAATCAAAAGTATATTGAATAAAATACAAATGTACATTGAAGAAAAGTACATGTTCACACATGTTTCCCTTTTTATATGCAGTACGAGTACTTGTTCTTAAGTAGTTGTTCTGTGTTTATGTGTAAAACCTAGATAAGTCGATTAAATACGTCAACCTAAACATAATATATGTTAAGTGGTTATGCACATGAACATAACCAGCTTCAAACGAAGAAGATAACAAAGTATTGAGAGGTGCTCAGAGCAAAGGTGTAATGCCTCACAACGTGTAATGGTGCACTCTCTTACCCTGCAAATCGGAACCCAGATATAGATAACTGAATAATCGCCTGTGGACAGAAATACATATAAAGGAGCTCTCAACCCATACGAACTCTTGCGTACTAGGTAAAAAGGACCCCTACCATATAGAACTTGAAATAATAAACCTTATTTTTTATAAAATTGAAGATAAAAACGAACTTACAGTCCACCTGAGGGTTTGCAGCTCCTGCAGCCCCTAAAGACCTGCAACCAACTTCAAACAAATAAGGCTTCGGATACCGAGAACCATAATGGAACATCTTTCAGTCTGTAATAATACTGCCTACTACTGGTCTAGTGGTTGTAGTAGCTGCTAATCATGGGGTCCCGAGTTCGAACCCCGGGTCGGGCCAATAAAAATCGGTTAATTGAGTTTTTCGTCAAGAAATTCTCAGTATCTGCCCGGAGTCTGAAAGTTGGCGGTGTCTCATCTCCAGGCTTCGGAAAGCACGTAAAGCCGTTAGTCCTGCGCCTGATCTCTTTCCGATCGTGTCGGTTTACCGTCCCATCGGACTATGAGAATGAGGGAAGATAGTGCACCTGTGCTTTCGCATATACACTTGGGCACTATAATACTGTCCTGCGCCGATGGCTAGTCTACGTTGAGGCTGGCCGCCGTGACCGTAATTCGGTCAGGAGGACATTACTATTATTAATAGTACTGGCTCTTTATATTCTCCAGACTGGAAATTCAGTGTATGCACCTCTGTTTGACAGTAGGTACAAATACGTAAAAATGTCCTAGCTACAAAGACGAACTCCTACTCAGAAATAGGGTTCTGTCGCCTAGAAAATAAAACTAACTTCAACTAACTTTATTTTCGACACTTGGTCATAAAACAGCCCAAATATAGGTACGAAAATACTTCAGAATTTGATCGATTACACCATAGATAACATTAAGCTTATAAGGTAAATCTTTTCTTTCTATGACACAAGCATCTGGTTTATTTCCAACCGGATTTTAGACAATCTGTGACGCAAAAGATATAGTTAAAATCAATCCTGATAAAATCTCGCTGTATCAATATACCGAGTGTCGGCTCCACACTTCCTAATAGTTAACACTTGAATACTTTCATCCATTTTTAACATAACTATTTAAAGTTACGTAACCGTGGCATATGATTAAACACTGCTTGCTCACGTTACTGTAAATTTTAATGTTACACTACACGGAACATTATTCAATTATAATTATGAACATTGTTACATCCCAACACAATTTCACGGCTCAACAAAGGACGTCTATTGGAGGGTTGCCAAAACGGCGCAATACAAGTGCCACCAAGGAATCATCAATACCAGCCTCATATCGGTTGTCAGTTCCTCAAGCTATAAGACGATTCCATTACCACTTCAATTCACCGACCGTCGGTCGGCTCTGACAGTACATTGCCACTTCAGTGCTCTGTCGGTCCCCTGTTCTTACAAAACTTACAATTTCATTAAAATTATCTTCATCCGTTACGAACAGGTTACCATTCCTTAAATTATTAACGTAGAACACCCCGGGGGCCTATTTAAATTTCCCACTGATTAAGATAAGTACATTCGACCACGCAGCACAACCAAACTAAGACTAAATCGCACATTCAATTTTGGTTCTAATAACGCTGGATTAGAATCAAAAGTAGCATGCGTAGTCGCGACTGTGGATATGTTTGCTAGTAAGACGGCACAGATACCTCCGTGTAGCCGATAATTCACAATGAAAACATCATTTGTCGAAGAAATTACGATCGTAACAGCGTTGAGACTTTGGACGAGAAACGCAATTGTAACGTTCGGTCGTCCGCTGTTTAGGAGTCAGCAGGTTTACGACTGAAACGTTTACCACTTTCTCTACTAAGAATTTGCACTGGAAGTTATTGTTTGTAGACTTGTACACTGAAGAATAAAACGGTTTAACGTTCACTTTAACATAATATTGGAAAACCGCTAATACCTCGCAACAGCTCTAACGGCCTTCCGTATATATATATAGTAACAATAACCTCGGCAATAACAGGTCGTTTATAGAATATGAATTCAATATAAATTTCGTGAATGTTATTGGTGGACCACCTTACTTACTCACTGGCTTTTTTATTTAATATTGGCGAAGAAACAGTAAGTGAGATAGCAGTCAACAAGGATAAATATGGACAATTACTATCAAGGTTTTTTTTTATAGAATAAGGGTGACAAACGAACACACAGACCACCTGATGTTAAGTGGATGCTGTGACCCATAGACAGGACTAGGAAGCAAAAACCCGTGAGGACTAAGATGGAATGCCTCGTTTCCTGTAAAAAGGGTCTCCGGTTCTCTACACTCACCATACGAAACACAGCAGCATTAAGTTACTATTTTACGCTGGTATTCTATGACAGCGCGGTCCTTCCCCGGTCGAGCCTACCTATTCGTGTAGTTGCATTAGAAATTACAATATTATTAATGACAATAAATTGTCTAGTTTAAAATTTTGATTTTCGTCCATTACGTCCGGAGCCCGACGCGACGCGGCGTCACAGAAACCCTTCGCTCATCAATTTGTATAAACGCCTCATTACACGGCTAACACAAAAGTATTACCTAACCGTGGCTCCGGTCCGACGCACCCTTACTCAACATGTGTACGTGCTACGTGCGCCGGGAGTAATTTTAGTGATTAATTTCGACCGACCAACGGGTATTAATTTGTACGTCAAGCTATTTATGGACTTTACAATTTTCTTTTATCTATCCTCCATTATCTATACATAAACGTGAACATCAACTGATTAAGCTATATGTGCTCGCACTTATATGTGTGTGTGTGTGTGTGTGTGTGTGTGTTTATGTATGTATTTTCGTGTATTATTTCAGTATTTTCAAAACTTCTCGCACAAAGTTCGATTTTTAAGTTACTTTTTCAATAGAGATTATAAGTAATTATGTAATTGTAATTGAAAGTCATTATCTTTACTTTGACCACAAATTATGATATTAATTTTAGATTTAAATGAAATTATATTCCGCACTGATTAACAATTACAAACTTAAACATTTCTGTAGGATTTAATTTTTTGATTAACTTATTATTAAATAAATAAATAAAGTAAACCTCTTATCAATACCTTTGCATCCAGTTTCCTTAAAGTTACACAGTTAGGTATTAAAAGTTTGATGTCAACCCATTTACATTCAAAACAAATATTCTGGGTCTTCGTATGAGATATGAGCAGAAGCAAAACACGTAACGATTAAAAAACCATCGCCCATTTATTAATACAGACGAAACCGTTCAATGATGTTCACATAAAATAAGCAATGAATGTCAACAACAAACAAATGTACTAGTGTGTATGTACTCAAACAATCATCCGCGACGTGGACTCAAACTCATATTCGGGGTTAGTGTCACAGTGCAATGATTTTAGGTTAACAAAACATTGAGAGACATACGGAGAGCTGGAATAGTTTTCGCGTACCGATCCGCGTTGACTTCGCGAATGTAAGATGTGCACACTATTTTACGTAATAACACATTAATAGAAAAAAAGATTTTTGAAAAACGGTTTTAATGAGATTTTTTTTTTTTTTGGGATTGCTGCTGTGTTTTCTATGGTAAGTGTAGAGAACCGCAAACCCTTTATACTGGTACCGTGACATTCTGTCTTAGTTCTCATGGATGAGATCGCATCTGCATTTTGATTCTTAATCAAAGATAGACATAGATGTCTGTAGACCGCGGCGTCTATTTATCATCATGTGGACTCTGTACTCATTTGAGACTTCTGTAAAAAAAAAACCAAACCATCTTACATAAACATTCTATTCCAATCGAGGTTTTATCACGGACGACTTCAGGATTGCCTGCCCTTTAAACTGATATGAATAAAATAAAAATAACGTGATTTCAAGTTGTAAAATGTAGAAGCTATATAGTTTGCATCAAGTCCAACTATCGTAAATCATGTTTAATGCTGATTTCTTAAATTTACGCAAACACTACACATTGAATAAAACTACATTTACGGATTTTATCGCGTTTATTTCATTACTTTTACTTATTTTTTAATTCCCGACATTTCGGGTGCTTTACAGCACCCATGATCACGGGGGGACTGAGATGTTCAAACATCTCCCCCCCCCTTGTTGTGTGTTGATGTCCCCCCCCCCCGTGATCATGGGTGCTGTAAAGCACCCGAAATGTCGGGAATTAAAAATAAGTAAAAGTAATGAAATAAACGCGATAAAATCCGTAAATTTAGTTTTATTCAATGTTTAATGCTATGCATATGGCGACCCACTTCAGCACCATAAAATGCCTGATTAAACAACTCGGAAAGATGAAAAATTGCGGTCGACAGAGTTATTACACAGCTCATACAAACCAACTAGTGGCCGATAAGATAACTCTTAATGCTTCACGACTACGATTTCGCAACCACTACCTATCATATTAGTCCAGTCAAATAAGCTCTAAAATCAAAATATTGGCACTCAACTTTGCATTTTTGATATAATGTAGTTTTGATAATACAAAAACAATGTGTAAAGGTGTTCGTGTCTGGAATCCCCGGCAAAGGTTGAAAAAAAAATTTGTCAAGTGTAAACATTTACTCGAAAACGGTAAAATTTGACAAAAAAGTACTAATAAATATGTGTAGAGTTTAATATTTTACATAAAAAAGGATTTATGACTTTTTTCCTCCGGTCAAAATTAACTGGCTTAGGGAGGTTTATTTTTAAAACTGTTGACACTATGTTTATTGTAATTTATATAATAACTATGATTAAATCAATTATCTGCTGTAAGTTGTTTTTATGTTTAATTGTTAAAACTTATTCACATTAATCGATTAAAGTAATCGATTTCTTACTTTATTCGTGACATAAACTTTTTTTTAAGATTTCTCGTCTTCCAGATTGTGAATTGAGTTAGTTTTTTATATTTTATAATAGAAAAATATAACGCTTTTTTTCCACTTTTCAACTTATTACGAATTTTGGGCCCAGAAATCCCCGTCCCCTTTAAGGAATGATCGTAAATTTCAAAAATTCGTAGGTAGTAAAAAATTACAAATCTTTAATATTACTGCGTCCCTACGTCTACGCTCTACTACTAATAGGTACTACGCCCTGCTGCTTCTCTGGCCGAAAAATATATTCCTAAAATCTATAAAATCGAGAATAGGTATCATCTACAATGGAAACTTAAAATAAAACCGCAGATACAGTATATCGATGCAACAAATATTTGAATAACCTATTGACTATTTTGTTATGATAAACAGCGGAGAAATTTGTTTACTTATGTGAACTGTACTGTTCAAGCCAAGAATAAACTTTTTTATTGCAGCATGTTAAATAACATAAATGTCGCTTACATTATCTCTAAATTAACAAAAAAATAAAGCAAGTGCGTACAGGTGAACAGATAAAAGAAGTTGTACACAGATAATTAAAAACGATTGATACGATCTTGCACCTTTCTTTTCGTTCTACTTTCACTTTAGTATTTTTTTAATTAAAATATGCATTCCGTTCTGATATATATATATATATATATATTTATATATATATATATATATATATATATATATATATATATAAAGTAAAGTTACAGCCTATATACGCCCCCACTGCTGGGCACAGGCCTCCCCCTCATTTCTAAGAGGGTTTTAGGGCAAGGAAGTGTCCGCCGCGCTGCCCCAATGCGTGTTGGCGAACTTCACATGTCTTCGAAATATTTTTTTTCTACCTATGAAATCCTAATAAACTAACTCTATTTTCCTACTAAAAATTAATTTCATATACAGTTTGTATTTTTATATAGAAACATATTTATAGTTCCTTACATTTGAACTGACGTCACACTCGGTGGAAGCAAAGCGGGCGAGAGTGAGGCGGTATCGATTGACCTTGAGGAACAAGGACATTGCACCCCCAGTCGTAAGCATTCGAGGTGCGCCATATTTTATGTTATCCTAGTACTTCCATTCTCTGCTAGGGGAAGTGAAAATAAAGCTTTTATTTTAAATTTGCTACATCTACATTATAATGTGAAAGTGGATATGAATCATCAACTGACTGTTGAATATTTTCAGTACTGGACGTAGGCTCCACGAGAAGGTGAGGTTTGCCTGGTCTCATCGCTCAAAGAACCGTACTGCACCTCTTTGGTTTGGAGCTAATATTTCAGATATTTGTGTCGTCGTTTATCGGTGGTCACGCAATAAATTCTTATTCTGGTTGTTATAAGTACCTGGATGACCAAACTTTGCTCGGTTTTAATTAAAATTTTTTAAGCAATTGGATTAATTAAAATTTTCGTATTTTTAAAAAATACTAAAAAAGGGCTCGAAATAATAGATTTTCTCACAAAAGAAGGGAACTTGAGAAAAAAAGTCGGACCGAAGACAGGACGCGAACCAACGCATTACGATTTCGCGACCGCTCGATATCCACTTGAGCTATTACGACCTTTATTAACATAATACTATCACAATTTACCTTCTTATATTGTAACAATTTTTCATTGGCTGAAAACACGGACAAAAAGACATTTTCTAAAAATAAATCCTAGCTAGATCGATTTATTGCCCCCGAAACTCCCTGGATACAAAATTTTATGAAAATCGTTGGAGCCGTTTCCGAGATTCCGATTATATATATACAAGAATTGCTCGTTTAAAGGTATAGGATATGCACGTTATATATATATATATATATATATATATATATATATATATATATATATATATCATTGAATGGCGTGCAGAGTCGGTGTATGAATATCCATTACCCCATATCGTCCCGTTGATGTCAAAGGAGGCGACAGAAGATAATAAAGCAATGAATGTTATAGTAAATAGGCGGCAAAATTTTCATAATAATAACAACAATAAATTAAAATCTACGGTTGCCAACCCGCCCGCCAAGAGTGGCAACTATAGCAAATGTCTTCCCTTTGGGGTAATCTAGAGAGAGACCTATGCTCGGCGGTGAACTTTTGATACGCAACAACCGAGTGAAAACGATTCAACCTCGTAAGCATTGGACTGTATTTTTGTCAGATGTTCGGATATCACGAGACGGTGATTGCGACAAAGGAGCACACAGTGCAACTAATCGTGATGCTGTGTAGATGCTGTGGCCCATATACACCTACCCACCTGACCTGTCTTTGGTTAAGAATCAAAATGAAAATGCGTTTTCACTGAGGACTAAGGGATGCCTTGTTACCAATAGAAACGGAATAGTGCGAGTATGGCCCACACACGAGTATGTCACATTAGTCGAGCGCACACATTCGCACTGCAGCCATGATATGACGCAGCACGGCTCTATCACGTGAAAACACAATTTATACTATACGATCATGTTTCTTTTTATATTTTTTAATCTTGTTATTAATATTTTAAATAGGAGGATAGGTTGTTTGTACATGCTAGACAGCCGGAGTCAAGGATAGAGTAATTTTTTCAGCCTCGGTCATCACCAAAAATCAGCGTTTTCGCATGACTTACAACGTACAAAGTCATTATTTATATACACACTTGCATTGTGTACGTCAATAATGTATAAATACTTTTCTGGTTGTATTACAGGATATTTATTCTACGTTTATTACATTCTACATATTTAAGTAATTTAGAAATTCCTTTGCCAACAATACGTTTACATATTTTAAATACACCAATAAAAGTCTACTGCAACAGGATAAATAAAATGCTCGTAATATATGCAGCACTCCAATTGCAACACTAAAAAAACCTTTATAGTGTTTTATTTTACCTATATTTCGTACATATTGAAGAAACGACATATTGAAGAACGAACATAATATATTATAAACTGGCGGCAAGTATCTATAGATTGATTTATTTTCCACAGCCACGCAGAATTAAGACAACGGCTAAAGTAAAGGAATCCTACGTAGACTGTTATGTTATGCATATTCTGTCATCAACCATAACTACACATGTATTTATTTTTTATTATTTATTATTACACTAACACCATCACTACAATTTACTGCTAAATATGCCGTCCCCCACCCCACATATGCATGTTTCACCAGGTCATCACTACATCTAGTGAGGGAACGCCCAATAGGCAGGGATACTGCAATTCTAGAAACTCTCTTCCTCATAGGTTGTTACAAATTAATTATTTTAAACTAAATATGTATTCTAAAGACACAGTAATTCAAATTGAAAAATAACGTCTTGGATTTGAGACTTCTAGTACAGAGTAAAGAGTCAATTTCTTTACTCATGTGCTTTTAGTAGCAGCTCAAGCGGTATCCATGTAGCCTCCAACTTTGAATTTATTTGTGCTGTTCTTTTTTGCATTAACAAGCAAAGGCTAGGAGCGGCGACGCAACATAGTGTTCATTTTACATAAAATAGTCGTTATGTGAAATAGTATCCGACCTTGCTATTTTTAAATATCTTTGTACATTGCCGAAGTGTATTAAAAATGTTTTTTCTTTGTATGGAAAAACGTGGGTGGTTCGCGAATATGTAAGTACTGGCCAGCAAACAGCTACACAATTGCACGAATTTATCGCCTATCGTGATCTTACAAGCCATAAAAAGCCATTACGCTACGTTATTAAGCCTACATTCGTCTGCCAACCAGGCTTATACTTAGCCTGCAATAACATATTATTTGCTCAAACAAAGAACTCAAAACAAAACAAGAATTTTGTAAACAATCGCAGCCTTCAGGCAGCTCTAGGCATTTCTATTACAGAAAATACATTTTAAGGTGTAGCGATTAAAAGCTTTAATGCAAATAAAAGTTCGACGGCTCGGTAACCATTGAATTGCTGCGCTGCGGGCCGCAGATTCGAATCCCTAAAGGAATAATTGTTTTTTGTTGTTTCTTTTTTAAGGAGCGTATTAAAAGGAGTAGGCTCTTTTCTTGAAGGTCCCTAAGTCGTATCGGTGCGGAAAAACCTCTGATTCCACAAGGAAGTTGTGCGAGGAAGAAAAATTCTTTTAAATCGCACGGTGGTGGACCGCCAGTCATTCAGATGGTATGAATAATATCGCAAGTTTTGTCGAGACGTGCGATTGTGTATGGCCTACAAGTAATTATTTCTGTGCAATTTATATGTAAAACGTCTCCACGATACAAAAGAAAATTGTAATGGGGTAATGGAGTGACGTTTAGTTTTAAAGAAAAAGTAAAAATGGAGTTAACGCTGTATTATCATGTGATCTGATCCTGGGTTCAAATACCGGGGTCGGTCCAAAATCATTAATTGGGTTTATTAACGTGGTGAAGTGGTTTAGGAATGAATTGCAGCGCTACGGGCTGCGGGTTCGAATCCCACATGGAACAAGTATTTGTATGGCCTACAATTGATTGTTCCGAGTCTGAATATTTGTCCTAATGATATTTATGTATGTAAACTGCCACAAGATACAGGAAAATATTCTAGCGTAGAGGTAACGTTAAAAAAAGACTCTGAACAATGTTTTCAATAGTAAAATCAGAAGTAGCTACGAGAAATTAGGTACAGTTAATATTTTATTTTGACCGCTTGTATTCAGATCACGCAAATATCTAGATGGGTTTTCCCTCACACAGAGTTCCAGCAAGAGTACAAGATATTTTTATCTTTAAGAGAAATCCGAACACAATGGAGGAAAAAGACGTTGCGATCACATCTGTAAAACTATCCACATTCCACATAAATAACATAGTAAAACTTGTGGATCGCAGTAAGCTTCATGAGAAAACAAACGGTTCTACGACGGAATGTATCTAATATGGAAGGCATTTTGATGAAATGTAAAAAATGGTAAATAAAAATCATCTTTAAAGACATTCAAAAGTCTACAGTCGAACATAGGTTTGTTTATGTGGTAGAACCATGCTGCATTTATTTTAGTATTTTAGTTGTAGCACGAATGGGTCGGCTCGACCGGGGAAGGACCACGCTCTCACAGAATACCAGCTTAAAATAGTAACTTAATGCTACTGTGTTTCGTATGGTGAGTGATAGAGAGTCGGAGACCCTTTTTACTGGAAACGAGGCATTCCATCTTAATCCTCACAGGTGACAACGCATGCATTTTGATTCGTAATCGAGGATAGATGTAGATGTCTATGGGCCACAGTAACCACTTACCATCAGGTGAACTGTGTGCTCGTTTGTCACCTTATCCTATATAAAAAGGTATCTCACATAGGTTACCTCATATGGGAGATATTAGCAATAGCTGCCACCATTAGCAGGCGAACGGTGAATCGCAGTTCTACAAATTTATTTAAGTTGTTATCAGGTCGACGTTACTACATGCATTTCCTGTTTATGTATCCCGTTGTCACCTTTTAAGAGACCAACGGGATGATATAGGGTAGATGATTCCCTTTAGTCGCCGCCACAAAACTCCTTTGTAGCTCGTTAAAAGTTCACTATGGTTCAGTGTCGTCACATTGGCGACTTTAGATCGAAGGACAAAATAGTGGATTCTATTACGTCAACTAGTTTATGAATATTACAAGGCATATAATTTTTTTTATTTTTTAAACAATATTCAAAACATATGCGAATAATAAAGGCTTTTAATATTTTCTTCATCATCTTCGTAACTAAACGGACATGACCTCCCTCACAGTGCGAAAGATCGAAACTACCGACAAATAAAATTGACTACGTTGCAGGTCTCGCGCTTCCACTACCTGTATCTATTTATTTGAATGGAACCATTTCTCGGAAACTGATCAACAAACAGGTAGGTGAAAAATATCCTACAGCCTCAAACTTACAACTGGTTCGGCTTCGAAATAGAATAAACAGTTAAAAAACTAGAAGTTTTGATTCCATTGTAGCCGGGGTGGCTCGTTTTTTCTGTGATCGGAAACGACGGACTAAGGCGATTTTATTTATTAGCATGTCGTAAAAAGGATTCCTATGTAAATTGATTTTATTGCCCATGACAAAGAGATCGGCACAATTTTGCTACGACATATTTATTACATGAATATATTTAGTATAGCGCGATGGAGCACACTACATTCTTGACCACGTGCAAATATGGGGATTTACATTTCTAACGTCAAAAAGTTATAGCCTATATATAAATATACGTCCCATTGTTGGGCACAGGCCTTATTATCATTGCAACTACACCAACTATAACCAACAACATGGTTTTAGGCGCAAATGTGTGCGTTTAGCAGAGGAATTACCTAATCTGTGGGAATTTCGTAGCTGTTAAAAAACGTAGAAGATAGACGTGAATGCATGAGTGCGCGTCAAGAAGTTAAACATGGTTTCGGTTCGGTATCACCTGAAGTGTACACAGCGCTCCATCTCTCTTGTCTCTTTCTTTGTTGCATCAAATATTTAATGTCCCCTTTCCTTCATCATTATCGTCATTATCATCGTCATTACAGCCCTTCATAAGTCCACTGCAGAACATAGGCCTCCCCCAGGGAATGTCAAAAATGCACGGTCCTGAGCCGTCTGCGTCCATTGACGTCCTGCATGTTTTAACAGGTCGTCATCACTTTTCCTTAAATCTCTTAATTACTTTTTCTTTAAATTCCTGCGTTCAAAAACCGAAGACCGGTACTGTCAAACACCATTACAGCAGTATTACCATTACCATTGGTATCAAAGTCCACTGTTGATCATAGGCCTCTCCCTTAGATTGTCTCATAGGGGAATATTTACCATAGGTTCCACGCTTGGCGAGCGGATTGGCAACCGCAGTTTTTTTATTCAGTTGTTGTCAGGAAGATGCTGATACCCATCTCCTGGTTCAGTTTCCCTCTATCGCCTCTACGACACCCACAGGATGATATGGACTTGTGGATATTCTTACAAGGCCACTATACGTTATATTATATTAAATACAGTGGCGAAGCCTCCATAGAAGCCGAAGAGCCAGGCTTGCCTTTTCAATCTGCTTAATCAATAATATCAAGTAATAATATAACTCGTAAACTGTTTAAAACGATTTCAAATTTCCCGCGCGCTCCTCTGTTCTAGACAGGTCATGACCTCGTAGCATATATATGTAACGTCAACACTTGGAGTTTGTTTAATGATATACACTGATTCGTGTATCTATATGTCTAAAGTGAACACGATGGATGTCAATATTAATGAAAGAGGAGTTTAAAAGTGTTCCTTGTTATGATTTGAAGTATGTTAAAGTACTAATCGGCGAGGAAAAGGTAAAATCTTTAAATTTTGTTGAGAAAATACACAAGGTCAAGAGCATCTTTCAGACTTATCAATTATCGCAATTGAAAAACAGTTATGGGTACAATTAAAATGTTCACCAATATTCTACGCTGACGTAATCAAATCTTTCCATAAGAAAGAGAGACGATTCGATTTAGAACATAAATAATTTGTTTTTCTTTTTTAATTTTGTACGTAGTTTGTTTGTACATTGTTCATGTATAGTATTGAATGTAAATATCTTTTTCTTTCGCTCAAGCAAACCCAAACGGCTTTTTTTAAAGCCACCGAAGGTATGCAATTGCTGATATGTCATACAATCTATCAGTAGTATCAGTAGTATGCCTGCTGTGTGCTTTGTCAAACACGTCCTCGACAACACTGAATATGAAACTGAAGAGTAGAGACAGACAGATCAGAGAAAACAACAAAACTATATCTTGGGCTTGCCCTAGTTTGGAGCCCTGGCTTCGCCACTGATTCATTGAGTTATACAACACGAGTTTAATATATAAATCAATGCATGATTAAACAGAATATGGTATTTATATTTTATATATAATATATATATACATATACATCATACAGCACTATTTTATTTTAAATTTTTGTCTTTTACCGGTCATGTAGGTAACAAACATTTGGAACAAAGTGCCCTTGAACTCACGAATTGTTAGAGGAAAAGAAAAGAAAGTGTATGTATCATATTAATTTGTTGAATTTATTGAACTTTGAGATATAAGCTGGACGTTATTAGTGCGAAAATGACGACATGGTGTATAATAACAGACCGTAAACTGTTTCGAAATTATATCATTCATAAATTACCATGAAGATCATTAAAAGTTTATGGCGAATGCGTGATACATTTTACTTTCGGGGTCACTCTGCGTTGTAAACAGTGTTAATGTCCAGTAGCTACGGAACGAAACGAGATAAAACGTATTCATGGTACAGTTATTTTATCCAAATAAAAAGCACATAATAATGTAATCATTTCATCAATTCATAAAGTTTTCATTGTTCTTAACTTCGAATATATTTTATAATATTTACCTCAGCCATTATATAGATCACTCATTAAAACTTTTTTTCGGCTTTGGTTGCTTAACTGTGGTGTGTGTGTGTTGGCGTCCTACACTGTCACACTATGCATATACATGTTGAACCACATCCAAAGATCGAGCGAAGAATAACTACCTAGCGATTTTGAAGTTTTAAACATAACACGTAAGAAATATCAAATAAACCTTAATCATCATCATTACAGCTCTATACATGTTTATAAATAGACATCCCTTAAGGAATGCCACAAAATACGGTCCCATGCCACCTAACCTTTACTAAAGGAGTAGTAGACAGTATAAGGAAATTTTACCTCAACTATCTGTTATTTTTAATACTAGTATCGAATCTGGTGTGTTTCCTGATTTAATGAGCATAGTAAAATAATACCTTTATTTTGGTGTAATTGACCCCGCTAATTTTAGACCTATTTCTGTACTGCCAACACTTAGTAAAATTTTTTGAAAAAATTATTCTTGATCAAATGTTAATTTTTTTAATGTAAATAATTTACTTCATAAAAATCAATTTGGTTTCACAAGGGGTCGCTCGACAACTGATGCTGGTGTTGAGCTGATTAATATATATTTAATGCATGGGAGAATTCACGGGATGCTTTGGGTGTGTTCTGTGACCTATCCAAAGCCTTCGATTGTGTTCACCATGAAACATTAATCAGGAAACTTCAACACTACGGTGTAAGAAGCGATGCTCTTAAATTAATTATTTAATATTTAAGTGACAGAACGTAAAAAGTTGTCATTAATAGTATGAGTTCTTCTGGGTCGATTGTACAATTGGGCGTGCCACAGGGCTCAATTCTCGGCCCCTTTCTGTTTCTTGTATATATTAATGACTTACTTTATATAGTAGGGGATAACCATGATATAGTATTATTTGCTGATGATACTTCATTAATTTTCAAATTAAAACGACAGTTATTAAATTACGACGAAGTAAATAATGCTATAGCTAAGTTAGTTAATTGGTTTAAAGTTAATAATTTGCATTTGAATGGAACTAAAACTAAATGTATGAAATTCGTAACTCCTAATGTTAAACATGTCAATACTATGTAATTTTAAATGGGGAGGAACTGAGTCTTGTTGATACCACCATTTGTCTTGGAATCACACTGGACGCAAAGCTTCAATGGCTCCCCCATATATCAAAACTAGCTAGCAGACTTAGTTCTGCAGCATATGCTGTAAAAAAAGATTAGAACTCTTACCAATGTTGAAACAGCTAGAATAGTTTACTTTAGTTATTTCCATAGCATTATGTCGTGTGGTATTTTGCTATGGGGACATGCAACTGACACTGAAATTATATTTATTTTACTGAAGAGGGCCATTAGAGGTCATTTAAAACCAAAAGATTAATTGAGACAAAAATTTAAGGAAATTAATATTTTAACTCTGAATACATTTATGAAAATGTAATGTACGTACACAAAAATAAAAGTAGTTTTGCGAAAATAAGTGATATTCATTCTGTAAATACTAGGAACAGACACAAGCTGGTAGTACCAGTTACTCGACTGCACCGAGTCAGTAATTCATTCTTGGGGCGATGTATACTTCTTTTACAACAAAATCCCAGAAAATATACAAAATTTATCATACACAAAGTTCAAAAATGTTATTAAACTAAGTTTGTATAAAAAGGGTTATTATAATATTAAGGAATTTATGGATGATAATAACCCTTGGGAAGGGTGATCGCTACCAAGCTATTTCTAATTTGTCTTGTGTTGCTAATTGTAAACATGATTGTAAGCTATTATTGGAAAAAAATAGTCCCGCTGGGTTTCTTGCTGGTTCTTCCCAGGACAGAGGTTTTTTTTTGCGAACCAGTGGTAAATGAAAAAAGTGACTTTCAATAAGTATTGTTTATAATCTACATTGAATAAAAAAGTTTCTGTTTCTGTTTCTGTTTGGTTAAAATCATCACACACAACATTGGTAAGGCAAAGCATGAAAATACGTCGCGAATAAATATTGAAAAAAAAATGAACGACTGTATTGAATTTCATATTTATTCCTAATTCCTATTTGAACTACGAATTTAAATACTTCTTACGTAGGTAATTGAATTTATATTCACCATTTCACATTTTATACTACAGCAATAAACAACACTCCGTGTCGACTCCTGTTTTGTTCGCGGTATTGAGCAATCGCCGACTAATAACTTGACGTCAGAGATAATCTGTTATTACTGAATCATTCAGAGGATTATATCGTTACCAATTTATTAGCCGAGTGATTTGACAAAAGTTAACATATCTTTATAACTTTTGAGTTCCTTAGTATGAGTGCGAAGTATTAAATTCATACAAATCTGGAGAAAAAAACAGAGTTGAAATATGTCCGAGTATAAACGATACGAACAACTAATAATTGTAGTGATATAATTTTAAACATAAAACACTATAAAAGAAAATCTAACCGTCTTCTTCAAGGCGGAATGACCGTTGGCGTCCGCGAACATTAGCTATACAAACCAAGGCTGCAGTGGTAATTCTATTAATTATAATATGTAATAATGAAGAAGGTTACTGTGATAACCTGCATTGAAAGATCTGAAAGTCAACAAACGACACAACTGCAAATTTCAGCTCATCATCGTGACTCGGAGTTTCTCTGCGTGATAAACTTAGGAATGAGGGTATCCGCAATAGAACCAGAGTAACCGATAAAGCCCAACGAATTAGTAAACTTAAATGGCAATGGGCCGGCCACATGAAGAACCGATAACCGATGGGGAAAAAAGGTTCTAGAATGGCAGCCTTTATACCGGCAGGCGAAGTGTAAGGCGTCCCCCTACTAGATGGAGTGACGACCTGGTGGCTCAGGATCTTACTTTGTGGCATTCTTTGGGGGAGGCCTATATTCAGCAGTGGACTTGTGAAAGGCTGTAATGATGATGAATGATGATGACCGTGACAACACAATATAGGAATTAGGGCTTCAGAAAATCAGTTCAAGGATGAGGTAGTTCTTTTTAAAAATTCAGACTTTCAAATAATATAAAAATCAAGATCATGGTAAGTGAGAACCGCAATCCATGGACAGTTACAACCAACTTTACGTAAAGACCCACAGATGCATCGCTCCTCCCCCCCTGAAGTCTAAGATAAAATTACTCACAGCTTATAACTGAATTAGCTCTTAACCATCAAACCAGAACACAGTTTCGTATAAAAATGTGAGAGGTGGTGTGAAATTAAATTAAATATATTTCGGTTACTTCGTTTGTAAAAATGTAATTTTTTCATATCTTCTACCAATACAAAACATATTAACTCAAGGTATCGGTAGAAAAAGTGTCTTATTACCTTATAGATGTTTTAAATCTACAACACAATTAAGCTAGAAAATCCGATTAGAGTTAATAAAACAGACGTGTTCCGCGTGCGAGCCCCGTTTCCCACGCACCAATCTGTAGGGAGAAAACTCGGATGCTGAGTTGACAGAACAATAAGCGCCCGCATGAATATCTGTCCAGTAACCGTAGCAAAAACTAAACATAGGGACACATTGAGCACATGCGACCAAACCTTGTTACAAAAGTTATTCATTACTTCCGAGGGTAAAGACGGGTACACTACATTTATATTTAATTAAATTTTTACGATTGACGCAATAAAATCTCCTTCATATTTAACGATAAAAGTGCTATATAATTATAAGAAATTACATCATTTGAAGACACATAAGATTAAAAACAAAAGATACCAAGCTAGTGTGCCCAAGTAACCTGTAGTAGAGCGAGTGTGGCTCAATATACAGCAGCTTAGTTACAGTGCTCAAGTACAGTAGCTACGTGAATGCTCGATAATTTCCCGGAAGACGCGCAACTTCTTTTTTGGCTCATATCTAGTTTGCGCGTTACAAAAATTCGCTTCCATTCCGTACCGCGGCAGTGTAAATTGAGCCTTAAAGATTTAGTTGGGCAGAAAGGGAAAAAGACTAACGAGCACATCATCGAGAAAATAACAGCTCTTAAATTTAAAGAAAAAACATACCAAAATAAAAGTTGATAATTTAAAATTTTTTACAGATATTTTAATTATATCACTTTGATTATTTACTATTAATTTCACGGTGAAAATACTAATGAAAATACGAAATTACACGAAAATTAAAACTTCAGTGCAAGTCTTTAAGCGGTTTAAAATAACCGCCCTGTTCTACTCGTAACTACACGAAAACCGTAGACCTTTGATTATATACAGGTATATAATCAAAGATCTTTTCACGAGGCGTTCCATTTAGACCGCAAAAATAATCTTAGCAAAGAATGTAACCTCTACAATTATTTTACAAAGGCAAGGTTCCGCCGAGGGATTTAAACGCACACGACTAATATCTAATGGACGCAGCCAGATGTAATCAGCACGCCGTATAGTATTATTCTTGCAAAGTACGCGCATTGGAGCGAGAAACTAATCAAGTCTATGACATATCCTTAAACAAACACAACACGGCTGGACTAGAAAGCTTTGAACCTATGACTGAAAAGGAACTAAATGCCTTTCTTTCAGTGTTGCCCGCGTGAATTGATTAAAAGTTACGTTGGGAAGTCTGAAAAGTTACATTTTTTAAACTAGTTTATTTTAATTTTTTATACCTTAACTTATTACATAACTGAAAGTTAATTTTAAATCATATTGAAAATAATAGGTGTTTGATACTTTGCATGATACCAACTGACCGATTGTAGTTTTAAAACTAATTAAATATAATTTTCAAAAAGTTATTAAGTGCCTAAAAAATTTTCTTACATAGGTAGAACTACACATGGGTTGACAAAAAGTAACGAAAAAAGCAAGAATTGTAAACTGCTCACAACGATGCTATCTATAACTGTAATGTATGCTATTCACTACATAAGGAAACATAGATATTTGCAGACTTTTGCAGCAATTTCGAATTTAGATAAAAAAAAAATAAAAACAAGATCCTTCCGGTCATGTTATGTTATCTCGTTTTAAATATGTAAAGAAAGTTAGAGCGGTCAAGTCAACAATTCTAAGCAGAATAATGCAGGCACTGTTAAACCGTTAAAATGTTTTTTTTTTAAAACTGGTCAAGTGCAAGAAGGCCTCGCGCCCTAAGGGTTCGGTTTATAAATTTAAAATTCATGAATATTGTTAACGATTTCGGCCTAATTTATTATCTGATACCGATACACTTATACACTAAATTGACAAAGATAATGTGTATATACATTAGATACGTTATGAAGTTAGGTTAGTACCTACTTTAATCAAAATAATTAACTTAGTGTAATATAGGTAAGGTATCGAACATGTTATAACGAAAATTAATCCGACTTTCAAAGGACATTTGAAATAATAAATCATGCAATTTATAAGCAATTAAGTGTTTTAAAAGTATTTTCTACAGCAAAAAATAGCATTGTAAAAACAAAAGAACAAGAAGACCTAGTAAGCCTTCTTGGGTATTACGTTAGTTCAGAGTGCTCAGACCTTCACCAGAAGAAGCGGCACATATTAATAATTCAGAGCAAGTTTCTGGGATGATTTGAAGTATCTATATATTGCAGTATGTACAAACTGTGCATCATGAATGCATTTAAACATTCAAAACTCTTTTTTAAATACGAGCCGGACAACGTACCATGACGTAATTTTACGAATTTGTTTTCTTTAAACTGGAGGAGACGGGGTACGCAAGTAGGCACATCAAGGCTAGCAATTTGTGGTTGCACTTATTAGGTTTAAAGAATAATTTATTTATCATAAGAAATTTTTTCACTAACAATGAGATACTTCCAGTAAGTAAATTTAAAGTTTCAAAACGATTTCCTCTGGTGCTTAATTCGTCCGTTATCATCTTGTATATACATATATATATATATATATATATATATATATATATATATATATATATATATATATACCTACACTGAAAACAACAGTTCTACTTTTTTGCTGTAAAGGGTTGTCTGGAAGAAATCGCTTCCAGAGCGTTTAAATCGTTCTTTGTACCTTCTATATAAATAATATTTTGTTTCGTTTTAATGTGTATTGGTATACAATAAAGAATATTTTGATTGATTGCGATTTATGACTTTTTAGTTTCTGAAGAGAGTATATAATATAGTACATTTTAGCTTTATTTGACATATTTAACACTGTCACATTACAACTTATTGTATAGCTACACTCCTTCGAATAGAATTGTTTTTTCTTTCTACAATTAGTTTGTTCATTAGCGGATTCAAGTTTTTTCTTTACGTTGTTTCCACCGTTCCGTCATTAAACTAATACTGTATTTTAAATTTGTTGTCTTGTACTTAAAGCACTTATTGGTATTATTTATGCTTGCCACATCATTAAGTAATACTTAATACTTTATTTACTTTTAATAATGTTTACAGGTGCCTGTTAACAGGTGGTTAGACTAATGACTGAGGTCATTAAAAACCCCAACAGGCGCTGCAATATTTGAAGAACTTAATGGTAAATTTGAAATACAAATGTGCGTAAAAACTTATAAATATTTAAACGATTTCAAAAAAGGTAAGTGGTTAACAATTCGACTGCATGTTTTTTTTCTGGTATCCTACGCGATCTTCGCAAATTGTAAAACAATTTTGACGATTCTGTATGTTATACTTCGAAGGTAATCCTATATAAGTATGGAGAAAAAATTTCACTCCTAAGAGAGGCAAAATAGGGGGATGGCGGTATTAATAAATCTATTTAGACAACATTATAAATTGTGATATTCCTTAGTTCACTTAACAGGGTACTTAACAGTTTCATCGTTATAAAAAATAAAAATATAAATTTCTTTGCAACTTTCCGCTAAACATATAAAATGATGTGTCTTACCTGGATTGAAGCGCACCTCCCGCTCTCCCTCAATTGCATACACTAACTCCGTCAGCACTAGACCAAGCACCACTACTCTCAACACCACTATTCCAGGCAAGACACACCATCGACGATAATACGACACGTGTTTCGCCTCTACACGAGGCATCATCAGGTAATATAGACTCTACGGCGGCTGACCGCTAAGTGACTTAGCGGTCAGCCGCCGTAGAGTCTATATTAGTGACTTAGCGGTCAGCCGCCGTAGAGTCTATATTACCTGATGATGCCTCGTGTAGAGGCGAAACACGTGTCGTATTATCGTCGATGGTGTGTCTTGCCTGGAATAGTGGTGTTGAGAGTAGTGGTGCTTGGTCTAGTGCTGACGGAGTTAGTGTATGCAATTGAGGGAGAGCGGGAGGTGCGCTTCAATCCAGGTAAGACACATCATTTTATATGTTTAGCGGAAAGTTGCAAAGAAATTTATATTTTTATTTTTTATTATAATGGATTTCCGCAAAGTAACGCCTGATTCTATCAGTTTCATCGTTCTCAATAAAGTTCATTCTTATTGAGTAATAGCTAGTTTGCTCTATAGGTATTATATTATGGTCATTAAATGTATATTTAATTAAATATGAAATTATGAGTTCGTTAAGAGATTTAGTGATAGGTACTTATAATCATACCGTTAATATTTTCTCGGCTATATATTATATCATGTAATATATCTTTTTTTCTTAATATAGTATAGAATGATCAAACGAGCATTTACTCCACCTGATGGTAAGTGGATAATATAGCACATAGACATCTACATTTATCCTAAATTAATAATCAAAATGCAGATGTGTTGTCATCTCTGAGGACTAAGATGGAATGCCTCGTTTCCAGTAAAAAGGGTCTCTTGTTCTCTACACACACCATACGAGACGCAGCAGCATTAAGCTGCTATTTTACGCTGGTATTCTGTGAGAGTGTGGTCCTACCCCGGTCGAGCAGAGTGCTACAACCATAATATATAGCCACAGCGTGGCTTTGCCTTTAGATTTGCCCTAATCGCCAAGCTTGGCAGGCGGATTGGCGATATCGGACGTTTCATTCTTTTGACGCAAATCTCCGTCCCCGGATTAAGTATTTTACGTCTGGCGTAAACGATATAGTTATACCGCCATCTATTGGAAGCCGTGAGATTTTTATGGGGTTCTTTCGCCTTTTACGACACCCACGGATTCAAAATTAAGCAATCACCACACTTTAGATGCTCAAAATATAAATGTTATAAAATATAATGACATTTATACCACTTCAGGTTCAGGCGTGTGGTGCAACATTCGCTTTGTCATTAGCTTATTTGTAATTACATCATAAATAACAACAATGAGTGCTAATAATCTTACGCTCACAAGATTTCACTATAGTTGGTACTGAGGCAAAGTTCCTTGTTACACTTGTCATTATTTTTAGAAGTTGCGTTTAAAAAGTTTATGGAAGTTATTAAGAACTACTTCGCACACATCCACTCAATAAACCAATGCTACACTAGTGTGTCATCCTAATCCTATAAAAAAACTAAGAGCTTAGCGGTCAGCTACCGTCGACGGTAGACGGTACTACTTCACGTGAGGAACGCCTAGTAAATCTATATTAAAAAAAAAAAACATTTATAGGCACACAAATGCGTAATAGATCAATGTACTATTCTTTTCTCTTCGAGTTCGGGTTCGTATATTAATTATTGTAATTTTATTCAGAACAAAAATGACTAACTAAGTTTCACCGAACAATCGCAGTTTAGGCAATAAGTTGCCACACATGCATTCAGGACGACTTAAAAGCGAGTTAATTGCTTCATCGTTATCTTCGCATTCGCACAATAAAACGTGTATCATGTGCCAATAACTGATTATTGCACTGACCAATTAGTGAGCCTAGTCTGGCTGAAAAGCCACCAGACTTCAAAAAAAGGAGGTTTACAATTCAATTACTTTTATACAATTTTTTTGTATGAATATTACGGGATATCTTTGTCAATTGCCAAATAAGGTACGAAACAGTAACATGGTCACTTTAAACTTTGCCACCCTATTATAAAACGAAAACTAGGAAGAGGACAGAGACAAAAACACAGTCAAACACTATGTCTAATATATATAAAAAATAGCATACAAGCTTTGACAACAATTAAGAACACTTCGAAAAATCAACTTACAAAAAACAAACTACACAACACCATACTATAATAGAATATAATATTTACTATAAATATCAACTGTCAAAATGTCGTCGACAAAGACGTGCCCTTTTGACCCTTTAATAGCTCCTCTACACGATGGGCCAGTGTTGGCCCAGCGCGATGGCCATGCGATGGCTGCAACGCAACTACACGTTGGCGACATTCAGTTGTGATCGAAACGTTTATCGAGATGGACGTGGAAGCATTAGCCGCTGCGGCAATTTATCTATACAACACGTACTGTTATTTTCTAAATGTGCACAAGAATAGAGTTATTAAAAAGAAATGGCGTAGAAGAAGACCTAAAATAGTACCCCTAGTACCTAAAATAACTATTTTTTAAAGAATAAGAGTGACAAACGAGCACACAGTCCACCTGATGATAAGTGGATGCTGTAGTCCATAGACATCTACATTTATCCTCAATTAAGAACCAAAACGCAGATGCGTTGTCACTCCTGAGGACTAAGATGGAATGCCTTGTTTCCAGTAAAAAAGGGTCTCCAGATCTCTACACTTGCCATACGAAACACAGCAGTATTAAGCTGCTATTCGCTGGTATTCTGTGAGAGCGTGGTACTTCCCCGGTCGAGCCGACCCATTCGTGGTACAACCGTAATATAGCTGCAGCGTGGCGTTACCAAGTATAAATAGTCTTTAAAATTGTACTTGTCATCTGTGTTGGGTTTATAATTACTTAAAAATGGTGATTTTATTCATAACCCTATTAAATATATATAAACCTTAAATTTAAACCGTAATTATAAACCCTATTATATATACATATGTAGGTATATAAAACTACATCTTTCCTTATTTTATCTTTGTGTTTTTTATGTGTTGGATTCCATATCACGCTTTCTCCCCGATATAGTTCTAAAAGTTTTATAACTTCGTTATGAGGCCACATATTCGTCATTTTAATTAATTTTCTTTAATTTATAAACAAAGCGCGAACGTCCACACTCATCAGTCAAGCACGCACAATTGTGGAATGGGCCACGTGTAAATGCGTACCGCCATCGTTAGCCCACTACCCTTTGATGTGCGGCGGAAAAACCGACACCGTCGCCAATCCCGAGACCATCGCATGCGCCATAAGCCATCCGACACAACTACGCCCTCCACACGTTGGCCCTTCATAGTGGGCCATCGCGTTGGCCCAACGTGTAGAGGGGCTGTAATATTTGAATGACTGATGAAGATTTGTCGTATAACAAAACCATCTATGCAAATATGCCTGTAGTTTTTGATTTATAAGAAAGTGAAACCATATTAACCGGATGACTATATTACCCTCACTTACTAGGTAGGTATAGATTATTCCCAGGTTTCCCAACAGGGGGTAAATAAGTAGGATGGGATTTTTAGGGGTATTTTTAGAAAATTTTATATTTATTTCCACTTTAAAGGTTTTTTGTTTAGGAGTTTACAATGATTGCGGCGCAGCTGGCAGTAAACCTTTTGAAAATGTCTCAAAATTCGGTTTGTATGTTTTGCATTAATTATTACGGTTACAATTTTTATACGTGATAGAGCCATGCTGCAGTTATATTGGTAGTATAAATGTAGCACGAATGGGTCGGCTCGACCAGAGAAGGACCACGCTCTCACAGAATATCAGCGTAAAATAGTAGCTTAATGCTGCTGTGTGTCGTATGGTGAGTGTAGAGAGTCGGAGACCCTTTTTACTGGAAACGAGGCATTCCATCTTAGTCCTCACTAGTGACGCCGCATCTGGATTTTGATTTGTATTCAAAGATAGATGTAGATGTCTATGGGCCGCAGCAACCACTTACCATCAGGTGGACTGTGTGCTAGTTTGACACCCTATCCTATAAAAAAAATTCTTGTTATCTATTGAAATGCTACCAGGTGTGACGATAATCTTCTGATTCACATTACAACGAAATAGCGCACCATTAATAACATTTAATCCATTAACTAAAGTGTGTTTGTTTAATATCCAAATGTATGATTGAAGATTAGAAGAAAACGAAATAATATTTGAAATACTAAATAATTTATACACAAAGAACATTACAAAGCATTGTAAGTACTTAATTTTAGGGGATTTCCAAGTAAATAAGGCGATTTAAAGGGTTTTTGACTTAACCTTTAGGGGTAAATATGTATTGGAGCTTAATGATTTCTTATATTTACGCGAACATTGCACATGATTAAAACTACTTTTACGGATTTTATCGCGTTTATTTTTACTTTTTATTTTTAATTCCCGACGTTTCGGGCGCTTTCCAGCACCCATGGTCACGGGGGACTGAGATGACTGACGTCCCGATGTCATTGTTAAACCCGGAGTACCTTCAGCTTTTTTAATTATTGTTTATGGTCCGATCTATTCAAAATGAACTGACTATGTCCTGAGGTCTTGCAGTGGTATGCTTGGGTTTAGTTTTAATTTTATTGATTATAGGATCCCAAACAGGTGGTAGTACCCAGCCTCCTTCTCTATTGAAATTAGGATGTTTTTTAATTTCAATAGCCTCACGTATCATCCTTGGTAGGAATCGGTGTTCTTTCGCGAGGATTTGTGGTCTATCAAATCTGATGTAATGGTTGGGGCCGTCTAGGATATGATCACAAACTGCAGACTTCCCGGAACGTTGATGCTTCACATCAGCTATATGTTCTTTTACGCGGGTCCTAATTGATCTTTTGGTTTGTCCTATATAAGAGAGACCACATTCACAATCAAGCTTGTACACTCCTGCATCTTGTAGAGGAATATGACACTTGACGGATGGTAGGAACTGACTAATCTTCTTCGGCGGCTTGTAGAATGTTCTAATAGAAGCTCGCTTCAAGATATAGCCAATCTTGTCTGTGACACCTCTGACATATGGTAGTACAGCAGGCACACGCTCGACTGTGGCCGGCTTCACTCGGTCACTGTGACGTAGGCGCGGGACCCGAAGCTTGTTGTCGTGCAGAACTTGCTTGACGTGCTGAAGCTCGGCAGCCAGGTGTTTGCTGTCACAGATCCCTCGTGCTCTCTGTAACAAAGATTTGCCCACGGTAGCTAACTGTGAAGGATGGTGGTGAGATTCACCGTTTAAATATCGGTTTGTATACAATTTTGTATGTCACAGATCCCTCGTGCTCTCTGTACAAAATTGTCACCGAGTGACAGTGGCCGAGTGAAGCCGGCCACAGTCAAGCGTGTGCCTGCTGTACTACCATATGTCAGAGGTGTCACAGACAAGATTGACTATATCTTGAAGCGAGCTTCTATTAGAACATTCTACAAGCCGCCGAAGAAGATTAGTCAGTTCCTACCATCCGTCAAGTGTCATATTCCTCTACAAGATGCAGGAGTGTACAAGCTTGATTGTGAATGTGGTCTCTCTTATATAGGACAAACCAAAAGATCAATTAGGACCCGCGTAAAAGAACATATAGCTGATGTGAAGCATCAACGTTCCGGGAAGTCTGCAGTTTGTGATCATATCCTAGACGGCCCCAACCATTACATCAGATTTGATAGACCACAAATCCTCGCGAAAGAACACCGATTCCTACCAAGGATGATACGTGAGGCTATTGAAATTAAAAAACATCCTAATTTCAATAGAGAAGGAGGCTGGGTACTACCACCTGCTTGGGATCCTATAATCAATAAAATTAAAACTAAACCCAAGCATACCACTGCAAGACCTCAGGACATAGTCAGTTCATTTTGCATAGATCGGACCATAACCAATAATTAAAAAAGCTGAAGGTACTCCGGGTTTAACAATGACATCGGGACGTCAGTCATCTCAGTCCCCCCGTGACCATGGGTGCTGGAAAGCGCCCGAAACGTCGGGAATTAAAAATAAAAAGTAAAAATAAACGCGATAAAATACGTAAAAGTAGTTTTAATCATATGTATTGGAGCTGATAACAGTGATTATACTTCTGGGATGGTGCCATATATAAATCTGGAGAACAAATTTAGCCCTTAATGTTGACAAAATAGAGTAGCAATTCTTCGCTTCTTCGCATCTTAAGATGACATCGAGATTGTGATATTCCTTAATGCACTAATAAGAGTTAAAAAATTACTTTTATAAAAAAATTAAAGCAAACTTAAAAGAACAGTAGCTCCGATAGTATTCACATTTAAATAACAGAGTTTAGAACAAATATAACAACTCAAATCTTAAACAGCCAACTGACCTTTGAGATTGGGCAAAAATTCGAGAATAACCTTTATCGCCGTTTATAAAACAATGTGATAATTAAATCTAACATAATCATGCCGTTGACCATAAACGAAATTTCTTTTTTTTTTTAGGCAAAGGACAAATAAGCGAGTTCTGTCGCGAATTCGGCAGCGATTTCTATGTATTTTGATGTTTTAACTTGAAATAAACGCGTAGATCTTTTCGCAATTTAAAAGAATTAGAATATAAGATGATAGTGTTGTATTCATTTAGACATAGTAGTGCAGTTGTAGGCTGAATAAAGTTTAAAAAAAATGTTTATTTTAACTACGAGTAATATAGGTAATCATTTAATTTAAAAATCTGTTTTGATAAAAAAGAAAAAAGATATTAGCTATAGGTTTATAACACTGATATGTTTGTTGGAAGAATTGTTTGTTTGTGTGAATTGTTTATTTATTTAATATAAACCGACCGGTTTAAATTTGACAGGGTTAAAATTGACAGGGTATATCATTAAAGAAATAATTTTAAAACAATAAGGTAAATAAAGTTAAAGTAACCTTAATTAGTTAGTACTATAATTAACGATTATAATTTGTGACGGCAAAATAACAGATATATCAAATATAAATTAAATACTCGGCAAAGAGCACGCTTTGTAAAAATAACCACCTCCCCATATTATGTATAATAATGAAGAATATTTGAAAAAGAAACCATATTCAAATATTTTTAAATAAAACTGCAATGAGAAACGATGTTACAGTTCACCTGAAAGCACAGAACAAATAATTGTAGGTACTACGTAGGTACTGAAAGTAAAAGTGGTTCCACAGTCCATGAACACCGATAGCCAACTTCAAAAGGAACAAGCTACAGATGAATTGTCACTTCTGAGGACTGAGATGGATGCCTATAGTTATACACTAGCTCTCTATACCCTTCAGACTGGAACAGCAGTGCAAATTGATCTGGCGCAGAAATAGGTATGAAGTAATAGCGTAGTACTATTATTTACTCTGTGGTAACAGTGTGGTACCTACACAGATAGACCTAGACTCAGACAGAAAAGGCGTCTTGCCACCGAATATAATTGTGAATATTTCTTTTTATCTATACCTTAAAATATTTATTCAATATTTATAAATATTATTCAATATTTTTGTTACCTACGAGTACGTCGATACTTTTGTAGATACAGTGAGGGACGGCAATTTTAAAGCATTTATTCGAAAAATGAATGAAGTGTGACGAAGCAAATTCATATTGTAGATGTGAACGGCAGAGTCGAGAAGGGACGCCCTAGAAGAAGGTTCATCGACCAAATTGGCGATATTTTGAAAATGGGCCACATTAGGAGTTACGAGCGTGTATGCGTAGATATATGTATTATGGATGTAATGGAGGCGAGAGAGGTATGTCAAGATCGTGTCAAAAGGAAGTCCGTAGTCTCTGCCTACCGCTCAGGGTGACATGCGTGAGTGTTTATATATATATATATATATATATATATATATATATATACACATATATATATATATATATTCTTCGAATTATATATACTTACTTATATAATTCGAAAAATGTTCAATAAACTAAAAACTAAGAACTACTATAATCGTGCTTCAATGAACTAAGTTCATAATTGATTCCCACAATGATGAGTAATAAAAATATTTACCTATGGCAGCTACCCATTTTTACACCCTAAAACTAATCCCAACCCAAAGTCATATATCCCATTTTTTAACCTCATGCCTGTATGCCAAATTAATACAAGTAAAGCACTAGAAGTCAGAGAATAACCTCTATCTCTATATGACAGACACAGATAGAACAAAGTGATTCCTCAAGTGTTTCGTTTCCAAAATTTAGCACACGGGGCACTTGAATGAAAGAACTTAGCGTCTAAATAACGTTTATTTATATTAGATTCGAAACAATGACTGATGCTTAGTACCTCATATTATATTAAACAGAAACAGAAACTTTTTTTATTCAATAAAGATTATAAACAATACTTATTGAAAGTCACTTTTTTTCGTTTACCAATGGTTCGCAAAAAAACCTCTATCCTGGGAAGAACCAGCAAGAAACCCAGCGGGACTATTTTTTTTTTTCAAATAATAGCTTACAATCATGTATGTTACAATTAACAACACAGAAAAATTTGAAATAGCCTGCTAGCGATCACCCTTCCCAGGAGTTATTATCATCCATAAATTCCTTAGTAATATAATACCCCTTTTTATACAAACTTAGTTTAACAAAGTTTTTGAACTTTGTGTATGTCAAATTTTGCATATTTGTATATTAATAACATATATTTTCGATTGATATACAAAAAACAGTGACATTATCAGAAAGAAGCTACATCGCTACATATACGTCGTTAGAGCCATGCTGTAGCTATATTATGGTTGTAGTAGGAATGGGTCGGCTCGACCGGGGAAGGACTACGCACTCACAGAATACCAGCGTAAACGAGTTTCAGTAAGTGAGTGTAGGATCCGCAGACCCTTTTTTACTCGAAACGAGGCATTCCATCTGGGTGACACCGTATCTGCATATTGATTCATAATCGAGGATAAATGTGGATGTCTATGGGCCACAGCATCCACTTAACATCAGGTGGACTGTGTGCTCGTATGTCACCCTTATTCAATAAAAATATCAAATTCATCTTGCTATTACTACTGTATTTCCCCTACGATCCTGCTTTAATTAATTAATTAATATAATTTAACAACATTGTAATCTGCAATCACATGCGAACATGTTCATAGTCTGTGTTCCAATTCTAACCTAGGCCACTCAACTTTTAATTTTTGATGATACTATTATGATTGTCCCATGTCTCTATCCATACATCCTTTCACCGATCTATTTGCCAAATGTAACATGCGATGTGAGAATAATTGATAGATGTACATCCTCTTATATTAGAGTGTAATACTTTCGCCACAAACATATGTGCAAGCGACGTTGTCACTACGCCAAGCCGTCGTTCCTAGCGATCTAATATATTTTCTATAAAATCTATTTTGTTTATAGTTTTTGACAGAATTTGGCCGGTGTCACAGTGGTTGAAAATTGAAATCGGCCAAGAAAACTTCCTCATTATCTTAAGAGTAATTAATATTATGATTATGTTCCGTGCTTCGTCACAATTATTATTTCACACATAATAACTGTTTACGCGGTAATCCACATAACCTATTATAGTACAACATCTTCCGTTTGCATTTTAGGTTACGAAAGATCAATAAAATCTTTCGTAACCTAAAATGCAACGGATAATATTATAAAGGTAATACCGAGTGCTTCTACCATAGAAATCTAGTGCCTTATTATTTAGATTTCTGTAACTTCTACAGAGAGGATAACAGGACTTCACATCGAATAAAGGCTGTAGCTACCATAACGATTTCTTATATTTACGCGAACACTATACATGATTAAAACTACTTTTACGGATTTTATCGCGTTTATTTTTTCTTTTTATTTACTTTTATTTTTATTTTTTAATTCCCGACGTGTACCTACCAGTTGCTCTAAAATAAATTGTTTCTACGTATTGTTAAAAAATTATGCATAACAGGTAAACATTACGCCTGTCTACCAGAGGGGTAGACAGACTATGGATTTCCATTTGACACGATCCTGACACAGAATTGTATAGATAAATATTAATTTTACGTCTATACTACTATATAAGAGAGCACTATGTCTAGCGAGGTCCACGTTAGTCCTCTGCTAGAGGATGATGATGAAAATAGGTAGGTATATGAAGTATGCCAAATCTCTACATACATATAAAAACCAATTGCTGTTCGGTCGTCTCGCTAAAATTCAAAAACGGCTCGACCGATTTTGACTTGATTTTTTGTGTGTTTAAATGGATCCCTATATTATGGTTTAGATTAAGATTTAGACCCAGTAGGTGGCACTGTTGTCGTTATCCAGAAATCACCCATGTGAAGCTGGGGCAGCTCTCCAGTTATACTTATACATAAAAATCAAGTTAAATTTTATTAGTGATCAAAAGTATCAGCCTCATTCATTATACGATGATTTTAAATCTTGAACTTTCATAAAATAAGCCAATTTAATTTATAAATACGTTAGCGTTACTCATATTGTAGGTATAATATCATTTACGCAGCGCTGATATCAGTTAGGGGAACTTGTGTACATTTGCTGGTGAAATCAAATTTAGATAAACTATCTGAAGGTCATTAACTATATTGCTCGTTATCCAATGAAAATTATTTAGACCTAGATGGGCCACGGCCGTTCATTTTAACTAAAAGTGATAAAATTAAAAAATCTGTACAACTGACTAGAATATAAATAAAATGAGAACATCATCAACGTACTAGTCGATATCTATAAATATATAAATAATATTATTAAGGATAACTCAAAAACGACTGGTCAGATCTTGATCAAATTGATATGTGACCACATAAGAAGCACCAGCTTCTAAATAAAAAATAATCATCAAAATCGGTTCACATCATAGAATACTATAATATTATAACTTATAACTCCTCCTTTTTGAAGTCGGTTGAAAATGCCACACAGCAAAAAACAATAAATAACTAATCAATGTAAACCTATAATATCCACAGAATAAAAACAATAGTGAACTTATATCATTACTATGATTTTGACGACAAACTTTACATTTAGGGAAATACTCTATTGTATCGCACTTTTGATTTTACTTACAGCCAGACCAACCTTGTAGGTAGTCAAATTTGTACTGTGCAACTTTAAAACAGTTTCTGAACGAAATTTACGATTTAAAACAATAATTCAATAGCATTTTTTATCATTTCACATCTTTTGAAACAACACCACAAAATTATCGTTTATAAAACAATTTGTAAAAAAACTTCCAGTGGTTTGCCAAACTGGTTTGATACCTAAATCGAAACAAGAACACGCCAAAAGCGATGCACGTTAATTATAATTATTGGTGATCTACATATATGCTGCGGTACGAGCATATAATATAACGATTGAGTTTAAAATCTTACCTCCTGGTCGTAGCAGCGTGTTTGGATGCACGAAACCATCCTTATGTAGCAACAAATGCCTGGGCTCCGTTGCCAGGTAACAGGTGGAGCCGTCAGCGAGGCACTTCTGGAAACACTTTGCGGCCTGATAAAACAAGGCCCATGCGTGCTCCTCACTGATAGTTGAATTAAATGCCTGCAATATCTGTTGTAGATTTATACAGTCGGAAGCGTCCAGCGAGAACTCAGTCCCGGGCGCACCGGCACCTTCCTTCCGCATCATTGCGCTATCCAGTTGCTATCGGAGTCATGTTAATAGTTACACACTGCACTATCTTCGACACAGGTCGATCGTTTCACCATAAATTTGTACTATTTCAAGCGGCACTGTAAATTTTTTATCCGGTTTATCAAATTTTTGATTTTACAATATATCAGTTATTTACGTTCGTAACTGTCATCGTGGTTTCCTAAAACGTCACTGTCAGATTATTTGCGTTTTGTAAGTGGGTGGTGTAAAAATTTTTTCGGATTGTTTTGCGTGATCGAGATCGCGAGAGCGCGTGCGCGGCAGCGCGTTAAGCTGACACGTACTATGTACATTCACACCGACGGCTCGTGCCGAACTAGCTCGCTCGCCGCACGGAGCCTTCTCTTCTCCGCAACCGCAGCCTCAACCTCAGACAGATACACCCTACCCCGGACGGTATTATTAGTACTTCCTTTATTATCACGGCACAAGAAAAACACTGCATTGTCGATACAAAATTGTTAAATAAATTATAGTAAAAAATACTTGAAAATGGAATGAAATACCATAACATTATTATACGTACTATTACACCTAAGTGTTCACTAATTACAAAACCGCAATCGACTTTCAAGACTAGGTACATTGATAAGGTAATTACTGATATTGGAATATTTTATTTTGGGTTTATCTTATCATGTAGATTAGGAACCCTAACTCTGTGAGTTGATAAGTACGTAGACAAGTAGCAGGCGACTAAAATAAATGAAAAACCCTTTGTACTTATACTCGTGAGTACGAGTTGATACGAACAGAACAGATATTAAAATACAAAATTGGGTTAAATTCCAAGGCTTCATTTTATATTTTGAACATTACATCATTAGGTAAAAGGGTATAATATGTAATAAATATAATTATGTTCAACGTTACAATTTATTTGGGTGCTCTTTTGCTCTAATTCTACATGGAATACAATTTTCGCGATTACAAATAATCATCATATCATATCATAAACACCCACGCCTGTCACCCAGAGGGGTATGCAGAGACTACAGCCTTCCATTTGGCACGATCCTGACACACCTCTCTCGCCTCTTCCACATTCATATACCTACGCATACATGCTCGTCGGTTAAAGATACTCTTAGTTTGGCCCCTTTTCAGTAGGTCGCCAATTTGGTCGACAATTTTTCACCAAGGGCGTCCGTTACCGGCTCCGCAGTTCACTTCAGCAACAGCTTTGTCACTCTTTCCTCATTCATTCTTTCTAAGTACATGATCAAACCACCGAAGCATTCCTTTCTTAATCCTCGTCACAACATCACCTTGCATACCACACTCTTCTCTTATTACACAATTCCTCACCCTGTCACTCAGATTCAGCCCTAACATACACCTTAACGACCGCATTTCTCATGCTTCTTCTGCCACACCCAACTTTCACTACCATACGTTAAAGTAGGTACTAACACAGCATTGTGAAATGCCTTTTTTGACACATTCTGACTTTCAACAATAGACTGTAGAGCCCCATTTACTCTATTTCCTGGGTTCACTCGTCGTTCTACTTCTATATCATTATCAATTATCATATCTCCAATCCCTGCTAAATACGCATCCCAAATAAACAACTATCTCGACCAACTCTCCTTCTATTCTTATTTCACTTACCGTTTTACTTTCTTCTTTTTCAAAAACCATAACTTTCGTCTTACTTGCGTTCACTTTCATTCCCCTTTTTTTTAACGACCTGTTCATTAATGTAACCGTCATTTGCAACTGGGCCACCGCCGATGCAAATATAACTTGATTATCGGCGTACAAAAGGCATTTGACGATTACCTCACCCATTCTTAACCCGCATTCTTCAACTTTCAAATTTTCCAAACAGCTGTCCATAAATAGGTTGAAAAGCCACGGGAAGCCACACAGCCCTGTCTGACACCTTTATGAATGCAAAACCAGTCAGAGTAGACCCCGTTGACCCTAACACAAGCACTGGAGTCCCTATAGAGACTTCAATGCCTGTATCAGCCCAGCGCTCAACCCAAATGAGTTCAGTGTTTGCCATAATATATCCCTGTCCACTCTGTCATAAGCCTTTTTTTAAGTCCATGAACGCACAAAAAATTTTTAGTTTTTGGCCAAAAACTTCTCCAAGATCATGCGCATGGAAAAGTCTTGATCAGTACACCCCATTCCCTTTCTAAATCCCGCTTGCACATCCCAAATTTTTCCTTTCCATCAGTTTCTTTCATGACCCTTTCAATTAGTACCTTAGCATACAGTTTTCCCATAATGCTAAGAACGCTGATACCACGGTAGTTTTTAAAGTCCTACTGCGACCCTTTTCCCTTATATATTGGGACTATCACGGCTTTGCACCAGTCTTCCGGTACCCGTTTTAGTTCCCTCCAGCACTTAGCATTTCGAGTGAAACTCTGTCATATCCGGCTGCCTTACCTACAGTTACGAGCTTGAGGTTCGTCACAATAAAAACTGCCGATTGAATTACCAAAATTTACACTTTTATTACCGAACACCAATTAAAACTTAAAAGACACTAATAATTAATCACACTGATTCACTTTATTTCGCTCCGAAGCTTCGCTTGTCTCGCCAAATTCAATACTGCCCCGATCGCGGCTCGCAGCGGCTTTAAATACACCTTTTACACCGAAACATCCAGAATATTCCAGTAAATACGGGCGCCGACCGACCAGACGCAGAAATTTAGAGTGTGGGGCTTCTAGAAAGCTTAATTCTTCTATTCGATACTAGATGGCGCTGTTGGTCGAAAGTTCATGATTGACATTTTCTAGGAAGCCCTCCTCAGTCTAGTCTCCGACACTAGATGGCGCTAGTGCCAAGTACCAGATGATAACTTAGGCGCGTAACACTAATTTCATGCTTTTCATTGCTTTCATTATTTCATCTGTACTTGTCTCTCTATATTCTTTTTCCTCTTCTTTCGGAGTTTCCATTTCATTTAATTCACACGTCTCCTCACACTCTCATACACGCTTTTAAAATATTTCTTCCATCTCTTTAAACTCAAAACTTCATCATTCAGAATACAGCCATTCTCGTTTCGTATAGCATTCAATGTAGGCTGTTTTGAAAGTTATTTATTTCTTATCAGTTCTTTCCTGTTTTTTCTCTTCAACTACTTCTTTTACTCTCTTATTTAGACGTCTAAAGACTGTCTTTTTTCTATCCATATCATAATTCGTACTGCGAGAATTACCAGCCTTGGTTGCTAGCAAATCTAGCCATGCTCTCTTCTTTGCTTCAACTTCCATACGTATCTCATCATCCCACCATAACTTATTATCATTCCTTTCATTCGTTCTCTTACTAACACCACATACTTCGGTAGTCAAACCACTTACATTTTCTTTCAGTCTACATTTGTACTTGTTTTTCACACCTTCATCTTGTTACCTCTCTGTTCTTATACGCTATAATACAGTGATAGACACAGATGTCCGATGCCGCCAACGTCTGAAAAGACCATTAATTCGGCATAAAACCAAGTAATAATCTGTCCCTACGTTGGACCCCCGGTAAACCCTTGTCTCTACCTGTGCGCGCCTTATTCTTTCATCCACAATTATGAAATCTATCATGCTTCTATCATCACTTATTTCACATGTATACATGTGAATCTTCTTATGACGAAAGAAAGTGTACGTCACAAAAGAGATTCTTTTCATCACATACGGTGAGGAGGCTTTCACCATTCTCATTTATACTTTCATTACCAAACGTTCCTAATATCATTTCATAACCAAGCCTCTTCAACCCAACCCTTCCATTAAAATCTCCTAACATAACAATATTTTCCCCCTAGAACCCCCTACCCCTAGAACAAACAACTTCCTTAAGCCCACTTTCATTCATATCCATAGCAGTCTCGGGCTTACACATTCATACTCTTTCACACACTGACTCTTCTTTCTGAAAGGATGATACCGACTCCCTGGCAAGCCCGCTCGGTCTCATCTACCCCAACCAGTACGCGTAATACATGCCATGAGTAGTAACATCCCTTCCCTTCCGTTTCGCCTCATTTACACAAAACACTCTATCTATTCCTCAATCATTCATCATATCACATGCTTCATCCATCTTATCATTCATTGCTCCACATACATTCAGCGTAGCCAGACGAGCCACTTTTCGCCCCTCCGGGAGACAGAACGTGACGGGTGGCCAACCTCGTCGCCGATTTTCCTCCCGGAGATTCTTCGCAACCCTGCCCCATTAAAGGGGCGCCGGGAACTCGGGGTAATTTATTTCTTTTGTTGCCTTATGGTGTGAAACTGTAAGGTGTAAAGTCGAGCCTGTACCTACGGCTTGTCGCTCATTTAGCATCACCCGGGGGACACGTGTACGGTGGGCCTAGGTTTAAGTGGTCGAAGCCTACGGACGCGAGCGATTTATCACCCAATTACAAATGATGTATAAATATAATAATAATAATAACGACGATACGATAAATTTAAGCTATAATAATTTGAATACGTTTTACTTATATAAATAGAATATCTATTCCACCCACTGACCTCTATATATACAAGTACGCTGGACTGGCTACACCATACAAAATGGCTGTGCCAATTTGAAGCGCCGCTAAAGGATGTCTTGAAAAATAAAATTGACATAATATGCCAAAGTATGTTGTCTTATTTATATTGTCTTTTTTAATAAGTCTGTATTTTGAACTTTTAAACTAAAAAACTAAAGTATTTTATGTTGTTTGATTGTGTATAATATTAGTTACATAATAAGAATTATTTTTATTAATAATGAGAGTGTGCGTAATCTGTAAAACTCGTTACCAAAAGGGAAGTGGTATAACATTTCACAAGTAAGTGAATTTGCAGCAAATATTAAACAAATTAAAACTATTTGATAAAATAAGTACTTAGAAATTTGTTACTAATCTTAATTTCATTTATACTAACATGTTTGGGTGCATATTACTGAGTTTTGATAAATAATAAAATTCAATAGGGTTGTCGAGTTCCTTGTCTACAATACTTATCGATGCTCTTTCCTACCAATATCTGTTAACAAAGAAAGTCGCCAACAACAGATGATTATCAAATGATTATTAATTAACAGGTTCCCAACTGAACCTAGACTAAAATTACGGCTTAAAAGCATAAATATTGTAAATTAGCGTCCGAAACAAAATGATCATATTTGTTACAAACATTTCACAGACGACTGTTTTATTAGACATGAGAACTGCATCACTTTGAAAAAGTGCAGTATACCGACAATATTTACTGGTAGTACCAGTACCAGTAGGTATAAAAGTATCAAATTATTATTTAGAATGTTTTTTTTTATTTCTTCTTTCCTAATTTACCACCAAACTCAAAGGCCATAGCCAAGTGTCGAAAGGTCGCCTGATGATGTCGAGCCACGTTGGATGTGAGTTAGTGGGCTGCGGCTAGAGGAGATTCCTCTTCCTGTACCGCTGTAGTTGAGGCGGAGTAGTAAGGGAGGAGGAGTGTTAGTATGGTGATTGGCGATGCGCTACTCGACTATCTTTCATGACTTTGGTGAGGCTGCACACCTTGATGCTTCTAAGTGCTCGTTTTTCCCTGGCTCCATTCATATATCGGGCTCGGGGAGTCCGTAGTGCAGGTGGAGTTAGAGGCCGCGAAGGGCAGTGTGGCTTGTGTTTCTGGTGCGCCTTATCTGAGAATGAAAGCGGGGAGAAGAAGTCAGCAACTAAGGACGGTCTGCCATTGAGCGGCTGGCGCCAGAGGGGCCGCGGATGTGCTTGAAAGCGTTTCCGTGGCCCTGCCAATTTGCGGGGGAGGTAGAACACCATGGGTTTTTAGTAAGTGCGATATAGAGATTTAATTCTTTCTCAATTGCAGGCATGTAATAGTATGAGTACATATTTGTGCTAGTTGCTGTAGAGAATATTGGTCCGTAGGGTGCACGTGCGGTGTAGTTCCTAAAAAACTGTATCTGCGACTGATCATCGCTGCTAGTAATAAGAAGTTGTTTAGTTTGTTGCTTCCTCGCTTAAAGGCTAAGTATAGCCATCTAGAGAGGACATGTAGCCAGCATTCTTGGGACGATACCACGGAAAGTAGGACTGTATGATAATTTCAGTTATTTTTTTAATATTGTAATTTTAATTTCGAAAATGACGTTGTAAATAACTGATGACTATGTAATTCAAAGTTTATATTTTTTTTTTATATTATCTTGCTAGCTCGTACCCGGCGCATTGCTGCCGCAGAGGAAATAATTGTGGAAATATCGCTAAAAATGTTAAACAGTTATATTGCATAATTAGGAATGATAATTTAGAATAAGCGTTATTATAGCAGCTGATTTGATTTTCTTTAATTATAATTCAACCGTTCATTTAGTTCTAGTATTAACTAGAACTAAACGAACGGTTGACTATAAATTATTTTAGAAACTATGTTTTTTTTTTATTTTGTGTAGATAGTTTAATCTTAATAATTTTTAGTTGAATGCTCTAAGGGCTACGATGGCTATCCGAGTACAGAACCAGAGTACAAAACTAATTCAACTGTAGAGATGTTTAAGACAGGGTGACGTAATATCCCCGAAATACTTCAGCGCTGCATTGGAAGACGTCTTCAAGCTACTGGACTGAAAAGGATACGGTATTAACGTCAATGGCGTGTACGTCACTCACCTTCGTTTTGTCGACAATATAGTCCTTATGGTAGAATCGCTGGAGGACCTACACACTATGTTCAATGACCTCAATAGTGTCTCCCAACGGATAGGTCTTAAGATGAACATGAACAAAACAAAAGTCATGTGTAATGTCCATGTCACACCTATGCCGGTGGTTTTTGGCTTTTTGGGAGCACTTAGCTGAAGTTGTTGACGAGTATTTTTACTCGGGACAAATAGTCCGACTAGGTAAGTTCAACCTCGATCAACAGGTCAATCAACGGATTTAACTCGGCTGGGCAGCGTTCGGGAGATTACAACACATCTTCTCGTCAGGAATACCACAAAACTAGATTGTGACGACCTATGGATCTGAGACGAGGTCATTCCCTGCTGGCCGTATGAGGAAGCTTGAAGTCGCTCAGCGAGCTATGAAGAGGGCTATGCTCAGGGGTTCAAACTTAGGAATGAGGATATCTGCAGCAGAACCAGAGTGGCCGACATTTACCAATGGATTAGTAAGCTGAAGTGGCAATTGACCGGCCATATAGCTCGAAGAACCGAATACCGATGGGGAAAAAAGGTTCTCGAGTGGCAGCCTCGTATCGGCAGGTGAGTAGGACGTTCCCCAACTAGATGGAGTCCAATCCTGGTAAGACATGCAGGAAGTTGATGGATGCAGGTAGCTCAGGACCGTGCTTTGTGGCATTCCTTGGGGGAGGCCTATGTTCAGCAGTGGACTTGTGAAGGGTTTTAATGTTGATGAATGATAATGGCATTATATTAGTATGATACATAAATAGAATGGACGTTACGGGTAGAGTCCATCTATCCATAGAGTCCATTCTATTTATTTAGGTAAAGGTAGAAGGTAATAGGTAGAATTTTTATCGATATAATTTGGTACACTCTCGCATCCCTATTATTAGTTCCGAGGACGTGCACTTCTGCTGTCAGCGCCAAAATGGCGGAAATCAAATCGCTTCATCATGTCACGGTGTATAGCCAGTCCAGTGTACTTGTATATATAGAGGTCAGTGATTCCACCCGATTACCTTTTATAGAAACCGATTACAATTAACGTAAGGAAGACCATTTATGGCATTTTGAGATATTATAAAATTATTCATACAAGCACTAAAAGTGGAGTAATAATGCTTAGTGGAGTTTCGGTAGATCCCCTTTTTAACCGACTTCAAAAAGGAGGAGCGTCTCAATTCTGATGTTTACATTTTTCTATGTATATTCGGTCATAACTCCGTCATATATAGACGAATTTGCAATTTTTTTCGAAAGAGATTTATTCCGAAGTATTCCTATTTAAATTTCGTCAAGATATGATGATGAGTTTCAGAAACAGACAACGGAACCCTTCAATAATTGCCAGCAAATCACATCTATGCATTGTTTACGCAATCACAGAACATAAAATACCGCCTGCACCATTTAAAGATGTTTTCAGTCAGTAAAACAAGGTACACTCTAATTTCTGTGAAAGTTGTTATATTGACATCGGTTATACAATTTTTTAATTTTATCACTTGTGTTTATGAATTTATTATTACATCACATTTTTAGTATTATTAGCTAAATACAAAGTAACAATACAGCCTATAAAAACGCACCCATTCTTATACATGTTACTGAATTCATTTTATTGCCGAGCATGTGGCAAATTAACAAAATGAAATTAACAATTTTAATACCTACTGGCAAAGGCGATGAACTCATTCTGCTCACGTGTGTATAATAAGTACTGTGAATTTATGGCAAGAACCGTACCACAGAATAAATAATAGTACTACGTAATAATAGTACTACGACCGTACTGAGTTAACAAATAGGTATTCTTTTCTTTCTAGGGTTTTCTCTTATAAATGGGCTGTAGAACCCTTTTTTTATTATTACGAAGTGCGGTAGAGGTGCCTCCGCTATTAAAAACGTAACATCTCCGTCCGGCGTAACCTAAGCGATTATCGTGTTTTTCTATCACAGAATAACTAATTTTTCGAACATCTAAGTAATTAGTCTTTCCAACGACATATTTAAAATAAAAATATTAAGGGGAAATATAACCTTAAATGGCTTAGCAAGATCCTCCGTTATGCCGAAAGTATTGCAGCATTAATTTTGAAATAAATATATGGTAAAGTTGAGGATTAATGTTAAGGACTATGTTAGACGAAAACACGATTCCGTAAAATTTTCTCGATAGAAAAAAATCCAAAGTTACCTCCAAACTGAACAATAAACCGCTGTTATTCATAAAATACTTTAAATAAGATCATGAAACTGTGCATACTAACTGAACTAACTATAAAGTGAATACACATTACGCAACAGGACGACGTAAAATTAAAATGGGAAATAACCGTGATAAAAATAAGAAGTGACTGGGTTGGCGTTAAGAAACAGGCATAAATATGATAAACCTAATGAAATAAGTATCTAACGACCTATCTACTTACAGTATTAGTGATTACAAACATGTTGGTACATAGCATACGACGCGCGGTTTAGAGGGGGCGAAATTAGAATTTGAGCTGACTTACTATATCCCCTTAATAACATACTACATAATTTAGAGGAAATATAACCTCAAATGGCTTAGCAAGATCCCCCGTTATGCCGAAAATATGGCAGCATTAATTTTGAAATATATGGTAAAGTTGAGGATTAATGTTAAGGACTATGTTAGACGAAAACACGATTCCGTAAAATTTTCTTGATAGAAAAAAAATCCAAAGTTCCAAAATCCAGAATAAAGAATAAACCGCTGTTATTCATAAAATACTTTAAATAAGATCATGAAACTTTGCATACTAACTGAACTAACTATAAAGCAGTGCTTATGTTATTTACTTTTTTAAAATACCATTATTTTCACTGTAAAAAGAAATTACCTAAACTATCGGCTTCTTAAAGCTTGATTCCTGCCGCCCGGTCAGTTTCGCTTCGGCCTTTGAAGGGAGAAGTTGTGTCGCTTACGATCAGAATACACATCACGCAACAGGATGACGTAAAATTAAAATGGGAAATAACCGTAATAAAAATAAGAAGCGACTAGGTTGGCGTTAAGAAACAGGCATAAATATGATAAACCTAATGAAATAAGTATCTAACGACCTATCTACTTACAGTATTAGTGATTACAAACATGTCGGTACATAGCGTACGACGCGCGGGGAAGTGGGGGCGAAATTAGAATTTGAGCTGACTTATCATATCCTCTTAATATACAAAGATTACACGCACGTGCGATTATATGGTAATGGTAAAAGTACTTACTACTAGTATTTCTGGTCGCTCAGTAAACAATTATGAAGTTTCTTGCTAAAATCGTATTTTATATTTACAAGTTATTCAATTTAAAGTGGTTTGAGTGTGACAAATATATTTGGAACTATGTCCGGTTTTTTTTATTGTATCTAATACTAAGACTTAGTGTTTAGTAAATCTGGTAGGTTACTCGCAAATTCGATAATTTTTTTTTCCCTTTTAGCGGAACTCTTTTTATTTTAGATTTATTACCTATATCTCTAACAACCTGAGTAGGTAAAGTGTGTAAACTGTAAATATGATTCTTAAATTGTAAAAATAATAATTGGAATTGATCATCTTATGTAGGTATTTACTTTTATTTATTTAAAAAATATTAAACATATGAAATGGAAACTCCGAAAGAAGAGGAAAGACAATATAGAGAGATAAGTATAGATGAAATAATGAAAGCAATGAAAAGCATGAAAGCAGGTAAGGCAGCCGGATATGATAGAGTTTCACTCAAAATGCTAAGGGCTGCAGAGGAAGTGGTGGCAGGCCTGCTGTACACCTTGTTTAATGGATGCTGGGAACTGAAGCGGGTACCGTAAGACAGGTGCAAAGCCGTGATAGTCCCAATATATAAGGGAAAAGTGGACAATCACAGACATCACAGCAGGACTGTAAAAACTACCGTGGTATCAGCCTTCTTAGCATTGTGGGAAAACTGTATGCTAAGGTATTAATTGAAAGGGTCATGAAAGAAACCGATGGAAAAATTTGGGACGTGCAAGCGGGATTTAGAAAGGGAGTGGGATGTTCAGATCAAGTCTTTTCGCGGAGATCGCGCGCGTAGATCGCGGAGAAGTTTTTGGCCAAAAACCAAAGAGTTTTTTGTGCGTTCATGGACTTGGAAAAGGCCCATGACAGAGTGGACAGGGATATGCTATGACAAACACTGAATTCATTTGGGTTGAGCGCTGTGTTGATACAGGCATTAAAATCTCTTTATAGGGACTCAAGTGCTTGTGTTAGGACCAACGGAGTCTACTCGACTGGTTTGGCATCAATAAAGGTGTCAGACAGGGCTGTGTGGCTTTCCCGTGGCTGTTCAACCTATTTATGGACAGTTGTTTGGAAAATTTTAAAGATGAAGAATGCGGATTAAGAATGGGTGAGTTAACTGTCAAATGCCTTTTGAACGACGATAATCAATTTATTTTTGCGTCGTCGCCGGCCGAGTTGCAAATGATGGTTAGATTAATGAACAGGTCATTAAAAGAAAGGGGTATGAAAGTGAACGCAAGTAAGACGAAAGTTATGGTTTTCGAAAGAGAAGAAAGTAAAACGATATGTGAAATAAGAATAGAAGGCAAGTTGGTCGAGCAAGTGGATTAGTTTGTATATTTGGGATGTGTATTCATTCAACAGGGATGGGAGATATAATATGGATATAGAACGACCAGTGAACGTAGGAAATAAAGTAAATGGGGCTCTACACTCTATTGTGAAAAGTCAGAATGTCTCAATAAAAGGCACGTATGCAATTCACAGTGCTGTGTTAGTCCGTACTTTAATAAAAAACCTCTATAATATTATGCATCCTACGTTTCACAGCAGCAAAGAATTTTTAAATCTGTTAAGTAGTTTCTGAGAATCATTACAAAAAGCGCTTCAGCTTAGGCACCCAGTAAAAAACACAGTTAGGTACACAGTAAAACATAACCATCCCTTTCTGTTGTCGGATAAACATTCGATTGCGTATCGGCTGCTTTGAATAAATGCTCACGATCCGATCACATGAGTACTGAGTAAATAAACGGAATAGAGATAAAGCTTCATACAACCGCGCCAATCGGTTGCACTAGTACAAGGACACAGGGCATGTGTGCGTGACCACTGTTCGCTTTGTCGCGTATGCGCAGCGAGACTGGAAATAACCGGTTACGCTGGGACAGGCAGTGGTCAATCTCAGGGTTAGTGCGACACACGTTGTTTTGTTAGCTGCAAGTTTTTATATTTTAAGATTAAAACGTGGTATTATTAATAATGGTCATTTATTATACTGTGTGTACATGAATAATACTAGAAAAAAATAAAAATATATCATACCCCGAGGACTTACTACCCCAAGGAGTACAATGGCAAGTAATAATTAAATAAGTAAATATTTGAATATTACTTTTTCAAGTAAGTATCTTTATTTTATTGTAATGACACACGGTGTATTTGTACCTTTTTTGTTATATTATAAGCTTTACTAAATATTTGTAGGTATGTGGGTGAGTTGGTATATACAGAATGGGTCCCACATATATGCAATAAATGAAACCACAAGTAATACTAGTCCGTAGAAGTGTAGAAAAATTAAATATTAAATTAAAACCCGTAAAATAAAAAAGTGAAATTTTCAAACAAAATAAATATTAAAATAAATTCAGTAAAAGTGAACACTCTGTTTAGACAACGTATCTTGACCCCTTTGAAGAGTGACAACGTTGCACGCGGGTGGCACGCCGACAAAAGACACCCCTGTCGATATGTCGCAATACCAATAGTTTGCACTGCGTGGCAACGTCGCTCTTTAATGTTCAAGGATTCAAATTCATTGAATCATTGACTTAGTGACCCAATTCTATAGTGTTCAAATTTGCTTAAAATTAAAACTCTACTTTTTGACCTAATTACTGGACCGATTACGTTCATTTTTTGTATATCGTCAGCAAAGGCGATAACAAGTATATGGTTTCATTTATTGCATATATGTGGGACCCATTCTGTATAGCAGGTATGTGTGTTAAGTTCACATATTGCAAGTAAAATTTGAACTACTTCCCGATGTCTGATTGAGTTGAAATTTTGTATACCGTAACATCAGTGACAATGCAATAATATGATACATATAACCTGATGCTGCATGATGGTAACATACAATTGGGTTTTTTAATCATACCTCCTGATAATGTTATCGCATTTGCTGAATTGTTCGAGCAAAAGTTTCGCAAATATTTAAAATAAATTTTGTCAATGTTGGCAACGAAATACTTAAACGTATTAAAGATTGTAAATTTGACATGCCGTGTGAGTGTTTCCCGTTAGATTACCTGAAAAAAACTTTATGTTAGATTAAGAACTTACCACACCATTAAAAGAGAATAAATTATTTAAAAAATATAAAAAGAAATTTATTAGAGTAAGTAATTTGTAAAGTATTCTATCATACTGAATAATAAAACAATTTAACAAATGTTTTGTTTAATTTGTCTTCATCTAGTGTGACAACCCTACCAAAATAGGTACAATTTTGCACGTTCATATGGTCAGTCTTTTCTTTAATGTAACAGTGCTTATGTCTTTGGACATAATCTCTTATAAAATCTTTTCTATTAAATGTTAGTGGAGTTAAATATTGCCTAGTTCTCTTACCGTAATAGTTTCTTATGTGTGGTATCACATATTTACCCTTTTTAACTTGCCTGATACGATATTTATGCGTTATTGGTCGTTTATATTTATTTATTTTATGTTGTTCTAGAGCAATGAGGTATTCTATTTTTTCATGCACTGGTAGTATTTTACATATATTAAACAATTTGTCTTAATTTGGTTTACACTCTAATTTTACCTTTTTACTTACTAAATACTTAAGTAGTCTAATCTGTAAATGGTTTATACGATTCAACTGGGTTAGATCCCATGATTGATTACCGAGTCAGCCAGTGTCTCAGTGAGTTGTATCCATTATTGTTACATAATGCAGTACATACCAGACATTACGGTTCATGCTATTACTTAGGTGAAAGAATTTACCTAGGATTGATTGCAATTTATTACATACACCAATGACGGAGTATCAGGCCTAAGTATCAGTATTTATTTACTACATGTATGTTTGTGCACATGCAACCAGCTTTATTGTGGTGTAGACATTCGTATGTATGACCAATTACGTTTAAGTTTAATTTACCAGTTAGTTCCATTGTGTCGAATGCCTTCTTATAATCAATAAAATGAGCAACGACACACTTACCCTCAGCATAGTGTCCGAGTTCCGCCCGTGACGGAACCCGTGCTGCGCACCTGATATTATGTTACATATATTGCTCAAAGTAACAACTTATCTGATAGACTATTACTTTTTCTATCATTTTATTTATTACCGATAAAATAGCGGTCAGGTCTATAATTACTATAGTCTATGAGTATTAAGTATAAACGCGGGAGGTGTTTATACTTTATATATCGTATTATTGCTTTTTAATATATTCGGGTAAACTCCCACACTCATATTTATAAATTTAGCAATACTGGGCTTGTTTCTTTCTTTACCTGCTTTATATCTTGTACTCTAATTTTATCTAATCCCGGTGCTTTATTAAAATCCAAATTATTTAAATATATTTCCAGCGTGCATGCGTGCACCTTCTTAAAGTAAAAAGACTTATCACTTGGTTTTATATATGAAATCTTATCGAAAAAAAAAATTATCACATTTATGCTTTATTTTCTGTACCCTCCTGTGCACGTTTCAGAGAACTTGTTGCAAATATTATACATACTGCTAGTTTGACCTAGAAATTCAAAATAGCACCTGAAACACCGGAAATTAAAAAATTAAATTAAACAAATATATAAATAAACTTATTTATAAAACTCCGATATCGATATATTTATAATTATCGATATATCAAAATTCAATATTTTAAAAAATATCAACAGTTTTAGTTTGAACTGACCAGTTGGAATGATCAGTTGAACTGACCGTGTGTGGCGTTCATAAGAAGCTTCATCACATTTAAAAAATCAATTTTTTATCAACATAAAAATGCTGAATAGTTAAAGTTAAGACCTTAATAATACATAAATCAGTAACTTGATTATCTCAACTTGTAATCTCCTGAGTATTAGGTAACGCAGTAGGTAGCTAGAAGCTATTAGATAAAATCTTTGAGTATTAATACTCAAAGGATAAAATATATCTCAAATTATGAAACAAATATTGAATGGAATGTTTAAAAATATCTAAACAGGTTTTATAAATTAATTAAAACAAATCATACATTTACGAATAAATTTAATCTTTTTTTAATTACTTCATACACAATCTAGATTTAAACAATGATAAAAATATGAATAAAAGACTACTATATACAAAGAATTTATTACAATGCGATTCAAATAAAAATAGGAACGTCAGTGACCTTGAATGACCTCGATCTGTCAACTGTCTCTTGAAAAGTACGGCTTGCAAAGAAAATAAATTTGCGTATTAATAACTTCTTTTCCCCCTGCTTTATTTAACAGTCTTATCATTACCAAGTCTAATGAACTCATATAAATTGATTTAAATTATTGATACTAGTCGGTCGAATATTTTAGTCAATGTTCTGTTTTTATGAGGATAAGCAGCAGTGATCATAATGATGACAGTGATGCCTACCCAGATAGCAATGCAGAGATGAGCGAAATTGAAACACTAGATTCAGATATACTTTTTCGTTCATTGTTTTTGTAAATTAATATTATTTCAAAAATATCTGTTTTGCTCACCCTATCTAACTGGTTTGAATTGACAGCTATGACGTCACAATATAGCGACAGGTCAGCTCTATTCTTATTTGACTCGCATATTAAGTAATACAAAATAATATAGTTTGTATAATATTTAGGTATGGATATAGATATGGTAACCGAAAGTAAAATACGACGGGCAGTACAATAATTTAACTATGCGGGCAATCGATTTTTGTTAGAGCCTTTAATTACTATAACCAACGTTATAATATTTTGGATATATTTAATTTGAACATTTTTAAATTTATATGTGCCATCAAGCAACTTACATAGTCTCTGTCACTAGGTTTAATCGTTCTATTTCATTGTCAGACTGTTTTAACATTACCTTTAAAATATGTTACATAAAAACAAATTTCATATCAGTATTTCTGCCCAATGATCAAGTATGTTTCATTAGTTGGTATACATTTTAATTGCTTTTGTAATAACTTGATTTAAAAATAGTTATGTATTATTATTGCTGTATGTTTACCTAAATAAAGAAAAAATACATAAATATACAACAGGCGACCCACAGACAGATATTGGTTTCGGGACTAAAGGATAATCAGTACGTAAGTAATCATACAAAAAGTATTTAAATTAAAAAATATTTACTAACCTCAAACAATTGTAATAATTATATCGTAAATAATGAAAACATTTATTTTGTGAATAGTAATATAAATTTTCAAAATTTTTCATCACACAATCGCATTAAACCTACTTGACACTATTCAGAAGTATTTCATATTATAAAAAAGTTCTGCACCCCTGGATGATGAGGAGTCAAAATATATTCGGCACACATTTTTTTCTTTCCACGAGATCGGGAACCTTACATCTACCTTACTATTCACTTTGGATTACAGAAAACAAAAACAAACAAATATAATTTGGTTTCGATTGTATTTTGGATTACTAATGCAATTAATTTTACTTTTCGAATACCGCTCAGGCCAAGAAAAATAGCCGGAGCGCTGTTTACATTTCAGGTAATGCCAAACCAAGCCAAAACCTTGTCAATTTTTTTGTAGAATAAGGGTGACAAAGCATACTGCACACCTAATGGTAAATGGATGTTGTGGCCCATAGACATTTACATTTATCCTCAATTAAGAATCAAAATACAGATGTGTTGTCACCCCTGAGGACTAAAATGAAATGCCCCTTTTTCCATGAAAAGTGTCTCCGGCTCTCTACGCTCACCAGAATAAACACAGCGGCATTAAGCTGCTATTTTACGCTGGTATTCTGTGGGAGCGTGGACCTGCCTCGAACGAGCCGACCCATTCGTGATACAACCATAATAAAGCTGCATATTATAAGAATATTATTATAAGAATTATTATAAGAATACGCACTCACACACACAAATGCATGTAAGCAACAACATAGTTTTATGTGCATGTAATATAAGCAACAACATAGTTTTATGTGTGTGCCAAAGGAAGATGTGTACGTGAGTGCGTGTCAAGAAGTATACATGGTTTTGGCGTCACTTGTATAGCTACGCAGCACTCCTTCCATCTTTTTTTATTGGTCTGAGGAATAATGTCAAAATGTACCTTACCCCTAATCTTAACCTTACCTTATTTGCAGTCTCTCAGTCAATACTTTTGGAAAACTTGTCCTTCGAAGGTAATAGGTATTAAACATTTTATGTCATTGCCACTGACGAGTCAATTTGTCGAGTCATTTTGCTCAAAGTTATACTGTATGAGTGCAGTGCAAGTGATAACACAAATTTTTCAAAATGGAAGCAAGATCACGACACATCTATCTACGTTAATATTGCAACTCCAATGTACAAATTATTATTTTAAAAATATTTTTATTAATTAAAACATTATAAAATTATTAAACATTGAATGTTGGTGAAATAAGTGCAATATATCTATATGATCAAACAATTTTTTTCTATACCTTAATAATAGTCGCGGCTAACAATATAATTTTATATAGCGACAATCTTTTTAAAGAAATAATAATTATTATATAAACTTATTCTATATACAAATGTAACCCCCCAAACTTTTTGTTTCCGATATATTTTATCCAAACATTCAAATAAAATGTCATATTAAAATATTATAATATATACCATCTACTGTTACATTCATAAATATAATATTATTTTTAGAGATGGGCCGATTATTCGGCTACATCGCCGAAATTTCGTTAAATTGGTACTCAAGGTGTCCACTGTATTGAAATGTGGGAATTGAGTAATGCCATGTCTTTCATAATTTTCCTGTTGAAAGTATATTTTATTTATGGGTTAAATCTGCTTATATAGCGTTATGTTTTTGAGGCACTGTAGATTTATTTCCAATTATAGCAAATAGAAAGCTTGATAAAATGTTTTTGGAATCAAACAGAGAAACATTACATTAGTATATTTCACTTTACTTTGGCCCTCAGTTTCTCTAAAATAAGTGCAAATAGTAGATATCTCCTGCCATTCATTTGGTCATATAATTATCAATTTTTACTAACAATAACGTAACGAAATACTTTTTTTTCTCACAAAAATAGTCAAAACATAAGCATGTGCCGGCAATTTGCTTATGATGATGCAATAACATGTCAGGTGCGGCGGGGAGCGAGGGGCAGGGTCCGGCGCTAATCCCGCGCGCTTTATGGTAACACGTTTCGACATAAATTGGTTAGGTAGGTACTGGGGTGATCCTGCCGAATAACGTTCGGCCGAATATTCGGTTCGGTGAAAGTTTTACCGAACTTTCGGCCGAATATTTGTATTCAGTGAAATTCATGTTCAGCTCATCTCTAATTATTATAAGAGTGTATCATGTTCATCAGCAGCCACTGGGATAACTACTAGCTGCTTCCTATATGATAAGGCTATAAATATTAAATTATCGACGAATATTCATGAATAAAGAAACAGATAACATCAGTCTAATTGATTGCATATTTATTGACAGATTCATTTTTTCTTAAGGCTCCATAGTGGGTCTAGGAAGTTGAGCGGGTCTTTCATATCGCCGCTTTTGAGGCCTGGTAACTGTCGCATCTCCTCGAAGGACTCGCGGGAGAATTTATGCGCGCGAGATGTGGCGCTAGTGGCAGTAGTGGCAGCGGTGGCCGCAGTAGCGGCAGTGGCGGTTGCCATCGCGCTCGCCGGCGTCCGCGGCAGCACACCCGCGCCGCTTTGTAACGATACCGCTTCACCATTGAACATTGTTGTACCTGGTGGGGTAAAATATAATTTCGCTGATTGGACGAAGTTTAGAACAGAATAATTCAGAGAAAGTAGTACATCTGCTATTTACTATCAGGTGTACTTTTTATACTTCTTCCGACAAAATTGATAAGTTGACGATGAATAATTTGTACTTATTGATTATAATATTTTTAATGATTTCTTATATTTACGCGAACACTATTCATGATTAAAACTATTGTTTTTTTTCCTCCCCTGCGGGGTGTACAAATAAAGTTATAATAAAATATTTTTTTTTGTTGATTAAAACAAAGAGATATATCCTAATCTGACGTGTATAATTTGTTTACAAAGTTCTTTGCCACATTACGTTGACGTGTCAAATTGCGAAGTTTTTGGTAATTATACACATTTACATATTTAAATCAACTTAAAATCAACTGATATTTAAATAATAATACAGGAGAAGCAATTCGCTGGGTTCATGGTCTGGCAAGTCTTGATATTATGTATAGTTAAATTAAATTTAAATAAAATATAATATTATATATATATATATATATATATATATATATATATATATGTATGTATGTATGTATAATACAAATGATAAATAAATTAAATTTAATGTTAGTTAAAGCGCCTGTAAAAATTAGGAGGCAAAAGCATTTGTGCGCTTCTGCTTGTAATTCTACAGACAAGACAAATATTACCGCATCATATTAATGTATCATTGAAAATAGTTTTATTCGCCATTTTTAATAAGTGGGACTAATGAACACAAAGTTCACAAGCCAATAAATGTTACCTACAAAGAAAAGTATTTGATAAAGTAGATGTCAATCCCTATTAGTGTATGATTAATAAGCTAAATCTATCCCAAACGGAAAGGTACCTAGAGAAAACTTGGTTAATAACATGGTATGTTTTTTTACACATTAATTCAGATACGAAGCCAAAACTAATAAAGTCGTGTGTTTAGATTATTTAGATAAATAAAACAAAATAACGTTAAGTACAAGACAAATATAAGGAGGCAAAAGCATATCATAAAATATTAGGTTTTAAAATCTTAAAACTCGGAACTGCCGTAGGTTTATCATTAACTTTCTGAAGGCATTATGATTTTTTAAGCTTTTGTCTTCGTCACCCCTTAACAGTCTACTATTATACGTTGGCCTCTCTTATTAGAGATTTGCCGTAGTCAGCATGGCATGCTTGACAGACGCATTGATGATTGCAGCGCAAGATATCATCTGGCACCTTTTAATATAATACTCCCCGTCGACAGTATGGCAATTTCATATCCAACATATATGCGAGAATAACACCGTCATCTATCGGAAGCCATGACTTTTTTGATCTTTCCTAATGGCCTTTTACAATGCAGACGTTGTTAAATTAATAGAACAGATTTATTGAACCAATATAATTACATAATACTTATTGAAAACCATAAACCATTGGTTCGGAAAATACCTCTTCCCTGGGAAGAACCAGCAAAAAACCCAGCGAGATTGTGGAATGTGGTGAAAGATTCTCTTATGCCGCCACCACACGGCATTACAAACGAATAGTTAAAAGAAAATATCTACCAGTAAGTTTTTTTTTACACTAAAATGTCTACGATGGAGCGAGTTTGTCTAGGAGAAGCCTGTTCACACGCACCTTGAAGAGGATCAGGTTATACGCATTCGGAAAAACAGGCGCCGGAAGGGTATTTCACTCCTTAGCTGTATGCATTATCAAAGACGACTTTAGCGCTTAGTGCGAATATTCGGAAGTCAAGTCGAAGTCAACCAAGTATGGATGGTAACATGTAGTAAACCTGGTACTCCGGTAGGAGAATGGAGATGGCCGTAGAGCTTTTGAAGCTCATAGGCACACTCTCCGAAGTACAATCCGTAGAAGACCGACAAACAAGCAACTTGGCGGCGGTGAGCTAAGCTGTGAAGCTTAGTTTCGAGCAGCTATTTATCACCGATAAGCTTCTTGGCTTTCCTGAGTCTGATATTTTGCTGAGCCATCCCAGTGACAACAATACTTCATACAACTTCGGAACTGATCTTTGTATAAAGTAGGTAACATGAAAGAGGCATTAAGTTTTTTCCATAGACAGGAATGGTTCAAGCTTCAAAATGTTATTTAAAATTATATTTTGAACAATTTTAGTGATGATCAGCTTGTTGTAACTTTATGTATCTTCACTCTTATTTTATGGTCTAATTTGACCGGACTATATGGCACAGTTTTTTAATTTAACTTACGGAGAAATGAATACGATAAAATATAGACAAGCGCAATGAATCCTAATATAATATTAATAAAAAGTGTTGATTGACAAATGGTAATGAGTAAAACATCCATTAAGTTTTATATTTATAGAGAGTAAGTACAAAACAAATTAGCAATCAATGTTTTGATAAATTTGCTTTCGTTTCAACAACAATATTTACACGCAGCCGGTGCACGGTTTTAAAGTATTTACGTTTATATTGCGATAAATTATGATGACCTCTTGGCAGATTTCAATCACGACGACAACTTGTGATAGCTATCGAAAGCTATTTTTTATTTATTCATTGTTTAAACTTGCATTTCAGGATGTACGCTGGTATGAAAGAGTAAGTTAGGATACAGACCCGTAAACCAACAATTTGTGTTTATTTTTTTTATTTTTTTTTCTCTTTATTTGGATCACCAACAGATGATACACAATACTAACAAAAATATAATTCAACACGGCGACTATATGCTACGTGTTCATCTTTTTACAGGTCACCACAACTTACATAAAAAGCGAAGTGATTTTTTTAAAGATAAGGAAACAATAAAACAGATAATAATATGCTAATAAGTATACATAAATAAGCAGATTTGCTATAGCTACAGTTTGTGTACCAGTACCAATATAACAATAAATCTACTAATTTTACTGCATATATCAAATTTTTTTTTGGATCAAATACTTAAATCTAGCCAACGGTATATATATATTATATTATATTATATATATTCCTCTTCGCAGACGACACTGCTCTCTACTGTAAAGATTACGCTATCTTTCATACGGAATAAGATTCAAAAGTCAGTTGACGACCTAGGAGCTTGGTTCAAAAAATGGCGCATCGATGTGAACCCGGAGAAGAGCTCCGCCGTTCACTTCGATTATAAACGACGCCGTCTCAAAAACACTCCACCAATACGTATGCTAGGGACCCCTGTCCCCTGCCATACGTCTGCCAAATATTTAGGTCACTCTAGACACAAGGCTCACTTTCAGACCCCACGTCAAAAGAGTAACCCATCACGTACGTTTTTACCTGAGTAGGCTCAACAGTATGTTGGGCCGACACAGTAAAATGTCTCTCAGAAACAAGCGTACTCTTTATAAGGTCTGTATACGACCAGTAATGCCCTACGCGTGCCCCATCTTTGCCCACGCTGACCCTAAAATTATTAATGAACTCCAAATAGTTCAAAACCTTTTCTGTCGTCGAGCTGCGAACGCACCTTGGTACGTCCGTAATACCGACCTTCATCGGGACCTGCTTCGAGCTACGGGTCCCGCGCCTACGCCACAGTGACCGAGTGAAGCCGGCCACAGTCGAGCGCGCGCCTGCTGTACTACCGTATGTCAGAGGAGTCACAGACAAGATTGGCTACATCTTGAAGCGAGCTTCCATTAAAACATACTACAAGCCGCCTAAGAAGATTAGTCAATTTTTACCATCCATCAAATGTAATATTCCTCTGCAGGATGCAGGAGTGTACAAGCTAGATTGTGAATGTGGTCTCTCTTATATAGGTCAATCAAAAAAGATCTATAAAAACCCGCGTGAAGGAACATATAGCTGACGTGAAGCACCGACGCTCCGGGAAGTCTGCAGTCTGCGAACATGTTCAAGATCGTCCCCACCATTACATTCGATTTGATAAACCACAAATCCTCGCAAAAGAACACCGATTCCTACCAAGGATGATACGCGAGGCTATTGAAATTAAAAAACATCCAAATTTCAATAGAGAAGATGGATGGGTGCTGCCAGCTGCTTGGGATCCTATAATTAACAAAATTAAACCCAAACCCAAGCATACCACTGCAAGACTTCATGATACTATAAGCTCGTTTTGCGTAAATCGGACCAAAAATTAATATTAAAAAACTGAAGGTAGCCGGACTAACTATGACATTGGGACGTCAAACATCTCAGTCCCCCCCCCTCCCCCGAAACGTCGGGATAATAAAAATAAATTAAAGTAATTAAACGCGATAAAATCCGTAAATAATAGTTTTATTCAATGTATAGTGTTCGCGTAAATTTAAGAAATCATTAAATTATTCATAATTAATTTGCCTTCGTAGGCACTCCCTCAGCGGCTCGTAGCCGCCTGCGCCCTTTTTTCCCAAAAGAGGATCGCTTCCGACACGGCATAAGAAGCTTAAACAGCTGATTAAAGTAGTAAAGTAAAGTTACAGCCTATATACGTCCCACAGCTGGGCTCAGGCCTCCCCTCATTTCTGAGAGGGTTTAGGGCAAGGAAGTGTCCGCCGCGCTGCCCAAATGCGTGTTGACGAACTTCACATGTCTTCGAAATATTTTTTTTTCTTATTCCTCAGACATGCAGGTTTCCTCACGATGTTTTCCTTCACCGCCGAGCACGTGGTAAATCAGCACTTAAAATTGCAATTAACAATTTCATTGGTGCCGGCGGGGATCGAACCCGGGTTACTCGCGTTCTGTTATATTTACAGCGAGGGTTAACCACTGAGCTACCACGGCTCTAAACAACCAGCTGATTGCCAGTCCCCAAAGGCGGTTTTTAGAGGGTATCACTTAGGTTCCCCCGGTAGGCAGTGAGTCCCTCATAACCACGACAGACCGGCTATCGTGGTATGCGGAATGCATTTTCCGCCTCCCTACATAAAGGGTAGCCCTTTTCCAATTGCTTCGGGCGCAAAAAAATTATATATATATATATATATTATTTTTAAAGAGAATATGTGTAGGCTTAGTACGTTAGTAAGCCGAGCAAATTTAAATTAATGAAAAATTTAAGGTAATTTCTGAGGAATAAAAAATATATATCGAGGACTTATCCACAGACAGTTCACCGCGCTGCTACGATAGCAACTCTGTGAACTAGCTGCTCCCTAACCCTCTTAGATTTAAGAGGAAAGGAGTCTTGTGCCCGGCAGTAGAGTAAAACTCTAAGCATATGTATCTACATGATGCCTACGTCAGCATACAGCATACGTCCCTATACTGTAGAATGTAACTTTACGTTTTATTGTTCTATCTTGGTCAGACTGAAGGTGGTTTTCTGAAACATTCGCGCATGTACTAAGGCTAATCGATAGTTTGTCTCATTCATATAAGCGCCTAAGATTGCTTAGGGAAAAGCGATTAAAGAATAAATTGAAAATGATTATTGCAATGAATGATTAGGAAAATCAGTAGGCAAAATTACAACATACGAGGGGTGATCCAAAAGCAATGATAATCGGTTTCTTCAGGTCCGCATAAAAATCCAAAAAAAAAAATTTTTTTCTTGCTTATATACTCACTACGTCAGCCTAAAAAAAAATCATATAAATAGATCACGATTTCCGGGAGATACATTCATTTGAATACGAACTGTCAAAGAGATAACATCAACATGGAGAAAAACGAAATTAGAGCTGTCATCAAGTACCTCTGTTTGAAAAAAATGTCTTCAAAAGACATACACAGTGACTTAGTGGAAACATTGGGGGACTCTGCTCCTCCATATTCTACAGTTGCACGCTGGGCCAAGGAGTTTAAACTGGGCAGAACATCCACTGAAGATGAACATCGCGAAGGACGCCCATCCACTTCCCTCACTGAAGACAACGTGAAAAAAGTCGAAGATGTTGTGTTGGCGGATCGAAGAGTGACCATCAGGCATGTAGCTGAGGTCACAGGGATCTCATAGGCAGCGTTCATAGAATCCTTGCGAACGAGTTGCATATGAAAAAGGTCTCTGCGTGTTGGGTACCCAGAATGTTAACCGACGAGCAAAAGAAAAATCGAGTTGACATTTCGAGGGTCAATCTCGAAAAGTTCCAAGGAGATCAAGAAAATTTTTTGTTCCGTTTGCGATTTGAAAGAAAATTTTTTGTTCCGTTTGCGAATTGCGAAAGAACTTTGTCTGACTTTTAAGACAGTCTATTTTATTTTTTCGACTGCCAAACAGATTTCTACTACAATTTTAGTACAAGAAAATACCTAATTCTCACGAGAAAATTTGATTTAATGTCGTCGAAACCGCGAGGCGGAAAACTAGTAAAATATAAAAATCTAGTAAATATATTCTTGGGCTGGGCAGGCACAGTAGTCCAGGATCCATCGCCCATTTTTGCACGTGATTACTATCAAGCTGATCTTCCGTGAGTAGCTTTATTTTGATGAGACGCCCAATAATTTTCTGTACGAAACTCTCGATTGTGGTAGCTAACAGAAGTAGCAAGGATAAAATATGTTGATTTGATGATTCTCAAATATTTATTACTAACTGAATTTTTTTTTTGGTTAATCTCAAGATAATTATCTAAATTATTCGAAAAAATATTTGTCCTACAAAATCTATGGTTTGATCAAAGAGTCCACTCTATCCAATATGTATCGATAACGAGGTCATCATAAATGATTACTAACCAGCAGATTTTTTTTACTTAGTTAATATTTATATAATTTAACAGACATATTGTCCTACAAATTGTGTGGTACGTTATCCCGGTCCTACGCTCATAAGTTGTTAATACCACAAGACCATTTTTTTCATTACTAACTGTAGGACAAAAATATGATATAGATAATATAGAACTTATAAATTTTATATTTAGAATGTAATAGTCCCAGTTTACATATTTTACTTACCTGAACACAGTACGCCTTGTACGTAAAATAAAACGGTTCTGTACGCATCTACCAAGTACTTTGGGTCTTCGAGTACGTTAGTTCGATGCTTGTATAAGTTGATGCAAGCCGCGTCCAGCATATCTACAAAAAGATAAAAAATTGTGGAATTGAAAGGGGCGATAAACAAACATTTTAGTGGAAAGAATTCTTTAAGTGTTGTCTCTTTTTGCTATCTGAGTAACAATTTATTTATTTATAATAAACGTAAAATATATTTTGAACTTAAAGGGAAAAAAATTAGTATTTTTACTAAATGACAAGAAGTTTAGAATTTTTCACTTTGCCGTTGTGGTTAATACATAAACTTTATTCAAGCGTGTAAGAATTGATTAAGTAAGTCAATTCATATACAAATAACAAAAATTTACAATATTGCATACATTCCAAAATTTAAACTGGCTACAAGCAGCAAAATTGCACCACACGCAGCACACTCACAGCATGCGGCAAATTTGCCGTACACACGGCACACTCAACACCCGCCACACACTCACCCCATGCAGCATTCTTATCTCACCGCATCCGGCACTCACCGCATTCGACATTATCATTTCAGCACACGCGGCACACTGATTACATCGTAAGCCTCACATTCACCGCACGTAGCACACTCAACTCACCATTCGCGATACTCAACGCACATGGCATACTCCCTACGCGTACGGTACCCTCATATTCCACCGCACGCGGCACACTCATCTTATTAAACGCTTCATTGTAAAGTGATGTATGTTTAATTTTACACAATTTTTTGTATATTCTAACCATAAGTTAATTAGTAAATAAGTTTTCATATACCAAAATTGGTGAAATATGTGAATCATTATTATTTTTATAAGAACATCTTTGTACCATATTTCTTGTGAATAAATTTATTTATTTATTTATTTCATACTCACGGCACGCGGCACACTAACTGCACGTGACACTCTTACTGCACGCGGTATACTCATATCCTCCTACGCGGCACTCTCACCGCACACGCACACTTGCCACCCATGTCATATTCATTGCACGCTACACACAGCACGAAGCATACATACTGCACGCAGCACACTTTTTTTATAGAATAAGATATTGATGGATGCTGTGGCCCATAGACATCTAAATTTAACCTCGATTAAGAATCAAAATACAAATGTGTTATCACCCCTGAGGACTAAGATGGAATACATCTTTTCTCGATTACGAATCAAAATGCAGATGCGTTGTCACCCCTGAGGACTAAGATGGAATGCCTCGTTTCCAGTAAAAAGGGTCTCCGGTTCTCTACACTCACCATACGAAACACAGCAGCATTAAGCTACTATTTCACGCTGGTATTCTGTGAGAGCGTGGTCCTTCCCCGGTCGAGCCGACCCATTCCTGCTATAACTATACTACTAATATAGCTGTAGTATGGCTCTACCACGTCAAAAATTAAGAGTCAAAGATTAAGAATTAAAAATTAAGCTGCTATTTCACGCTGGTATTCTGTGAGAGCGTGGTCCTTCCCTGGTCGAGCTGATCCATTCGTGCTGCAGCCATAATATATATATATAACAGCAGCGTGGCTCTCCCGCGTAACTTACTTCACGTGCGCACTCACTGCACGCACTCAGTCACTGCACGCACTCAGTCAATGCACGCACTCACTCATTGCACGCACTCACTCACCGCACAGGCGCACGTCGCCGGCGCGCGCCTGGCACATGGCCACGAGCAGCAGCGCCGCGAGTGCGCTTCGCCCCGCGCCGCCGCCGCACTGCACGCACGCGCCGCGCAGCTGGTTGCTCAGTCGCCCAGTATACGTGCCGGCGAGGACACGGTCGCACAGCAGCACCAATGGCGAGCATACAATCCTGGCAGACAAAATGCCATCTTCAATGAGAAAAGACCAGAACTGGAATTCGTTGTTCGTTTTCGGCTATACGTTTGATATTTTCGTAGAGTACCGAAAAGGAACATACAAACTCATAATTGGGCTTTTGAAAAAAAATCTTGTCACAAATCGAAAGGTCTTATAAAAGTATTATAACAAAACTTGTTTTTTTTTTCCGTTGTATTTAAAAAGTTACAACAAAATTGAAAATAATTTTTTGAACTCAGTACCGATGAGTTCCTGAGAAAGCCCGACACGTATGTAACGTCACAATGCTTATTTTGCTGCTACTTTACAGGCAGATGATGCGTGTTTTCACTTTCAATTAGTTTATGGTAATTGTTATCATCTGTTTCTTAGTTAAATTATTAAAAATGTCTAATTTAAGGAGTTATGGTGCTTGCTTCATTCCGTTATAGATAATTAGAAAAAAATAGATAGATTTAATGATGGTATAACCATTTTTAAGATACAAGAAGAACATCGTTGGAAATTTTTTTTTCGAGATCTTATATAAAGACCCCCTTGGGCTTTAACATTTAATTTGATTCATTATTTGCCATTAAAATGACCATTATAGTTACTAATAATTAAAAAGTTACAGCCCTGCGACAAAGAGACCGATAGACTTAGTAATAGGATTCCGTTGATCACTGCGATGAGTAGTGGCGGTGTAAGAATATCTACCCCATATCGTCCCGTGGGTGTCGTAAGCGACAGAGGGAAACAAAGCAGTAGATGGGCAGCAGCATCTTCCTAAAAACGACTGAAAATAAAAAAAAACTGCGGTTGCCAACCCGCCTGCGAAGCGTGGCAACTATGGCAAAATCCCACGTATAAGCCAATCTATGGAGGAGGCTTATTCAGTAGTAGACTTTAATAGGATGTAACGGTACGAAACGGGGCACACTTTGGGTACCTAGCCTAAGAACGGACAACGCTTGAAATAACTAATATTGAATAGCGAATACAATATTTTTGTTCAAATCACTAATTATAAACAAACGTATAGCTACCAGCTAAACTTGGTACACACCATTTTTTTTTAATTCGAAAGACAATGCTGTTGCCATACCCGCCCTTGCGTTACTATCTTGCAATGGGTGATAACCTTCCAGATTTTTCTCTTTCTCAAAATAGTTTATTAGGTTCTAAGATAATTGATAGAATCAGGCGTTACTTTGTGGAAATCCATTATAATAAAGATATTAATAGTTACTTTGCAACCAGCCGCTCAATTAAATAAAATGATGTGTCTTCCCTAGTTTAAAGAGCACCTCCCGCCCTCTCTCAATTACGTGCACTAATCCCGTCACCACTAATACCAGCACCACTACTCCCAATACCACTACTCCCCACACCACTACTCTCTACAGCACTATTCTAGGAAACACACCATTGACGATAAAAGCTGATGTAGACTCTACATAGGCTCTCCTCGCCGTAGAGGCCACTCTACCACCTCCATCTCGACGGTGCGCGTTTTCATTGGCCGAAAATCGCTTCACACTCTAGACTCTCCGAGATATTCGCGCACGCACATATACGCTAGTCGATAGAGGTATGGCACTTCATATTTGCTCCTAAGAATGCATTGGGGAACAATTTATTTTGTCTGTACCAATACTAGAATAAATTGAAAATTATTATTACAATAACCTTTATGTGTTTTAATAATGGCCAGCAGGGCGTTATTAAAATACATAAAGGCCACACAAATACACAAATGCTGGCCGTATGTGGAAACTTAAAGTCGCTCAGCGAGCTATGGAGAGGGCTATGCTCGGAGTTTCTCTGCGTGATAAATGTAGGAATGAGGTTATCCGCAGCAGAACCAGAGTAACCGACATAGCCCAACGGATTAGTAAGCTGAAGTGGCAATGGGCCGACCATAGAATACTATAATACATACATAATAGAATGGGGGAGTGGGCGGACCCCGTGTAGCTCCTAAATTATCACTAACATGTCAATTCACACGTATAAATGTCAACACGAGATGTGTTTTGACGTAACAATCGTTTTCAAATTTCGCATGCAAATTATTTAGAAAATACCAAATTGCAGACTATTTACCTACATATAAATATGTATTAAAATTTAAACGATTTTTTAATGATGATTCTGAACATTAATCAAGTCTAAAATGTGTAAATTTACCTACTCAGTCTGTCAAAACAGCGAATCGGGTTTGTAGTAGTGATAATACGACGTAATTGCTTGTATGTGTGCCCCCGGCGACGCCGAATCTCGTACAAAATAAGTTTACAGCCATTCTATTGTGTATTATAGTATTCTATAGGGCCGGCCATAAGCTCGAAGAACCGATAACCGATGGGGAAGAAAGGTTCTCGAGTGGCAGCCTCGTACCGGTAGACGTAGTGTAGGGCGACCCCCCACTAGATGGAGTGACGACCTGGTAAGACATGCAGGAAGTCGATGGATGCAGGTGGCTCAGGATCGTGCTTTGTGGCGTTACTTGGGGGAGGCCTATGTTCAGCAGTGGACTTGTGAAGGGCTGTAACGATGATGATGATGATTTTAATAAAACATCTATTAAATATATATGATAGCATATAAACAGTTTGAATATATAGTAAATATCGGATATTAGCGAGGACCGTTTCTAGCATTGGTAAAAAGTAAAAATAATGTTAAAGTACCACACGGCAAGTAAAAGTAGGCATAATTTTGTTATAATTTTTAAATTAAAAGTTGTTCTTACTTGGCTGGAAACACGTTTATCTGGTAGTGAGTGACATTGAGAACCGTCTTCCCACTTGACACTGTGAGCTTCCTTTCTGTCCAATGAACTGTGCAGGAGACTTCCTCAAGGCTAACTTTGACTCCAGGCAGATCCAAAGACTGACCCTTTGCTGTTGGCCAGTACGACTTGCCTTGCATCTATAATAATTATATTTTTGTTGTTTTAGAAGTAAATATTTTGAAAAAAGAAGATGATCTTTATTGAAAACGAATAATTTTACAGCGAAACAGTTTAAAATATAATTTTTACAGGCCAAATCGGAATTTAGGAAATTTATAACCGATTTACTTGAACTATAATAAGATTTAAAACAGCTTATTTTTATTTGAAATACATATATCATCCATTTTATTGGTCATGACATGTATTTTGTAACTCCCGATACCATGCATACCATCTGGATCCATGGCGGTCCACCAATGTACGCTTCACTAGGAGTTTTCTTCCGTGTACGACCTCTCTGTGGAATAGTTTACCATCGGCGATTTTTCCGGACCGATACGACCTGGGGACCTTCAAGAAAAGAGCTGACTCCTTTCTAAAAGGCCGGGAACGCACCTGCAATTCCCCTGGTGTTGCGGTTGTTTATGGGCGGCGGTAGTCACTTAACATCAGGTGAACCGTATGCTCGATTGCCCCTCTCCACCTCCTATAAAAATATATCATGTATACTATTTCCGTTCATTGTTTTATAAGCTTTGTACGAGTACGGTAATAAAACCGCCGCCCATACGGATATGGGTTAAAAAGGTAGTCTTATTTCTTGCTTTTTTGTAAATAATAATATTAACAAGAACAGAAAAACATACCTCAATTTCACTCAATAAGCAAACAACGCAGCTGATTTTATACTCAAGGATTGCCTTCCAGAATGTACCAAATTCGTTTTCAGAGGGGCATTTTGATATCATCAGAGGTATGCACCAGGGTGCCAATTGCTGGAAAAGAATGTAATTCATTTTAATCCTAAAAATCAGTAATGATTATTATAACGGTTGACTAAGTGTCCCTTTTTCGCCTAGGGTTCGTCCTGGGTTGGTATTATTTTATTACCTATTTCTACCGCCAATCAGCAGCATATATCGGTTTGAAAAGTAAGACGAGCAATATATTTACAGGTTATAATGCATTTCATCTCATTTCTCAGGGATGCCAACGAACCTGTGGCCTTATCGGCGCGGGGTACTACGAGCTGTTGGTTGTGTGAGTTGTTACTACTTCATTGGTCAAGTGGCTGTAGTAGTACGACTGCTGATTATGAGGTCTCCTGGGTTCGAACAATTACTGAGTTTTTTCTGCCAAAAAATCAATTATCGAGATTTTACGTCAAGGAATTCTCAGTAGCTGCCCGGAGTCAAGAAGTTGGCGTTGTCTCACCCACGTGCCTCGGAAAGCACGTAAAGCCGTTGGTCCTGCGCCTGATCTCTTTCCGGTCGTGTCGGTTTACCGTCCCATTGCGGATTATGAGAGTGAGGGAATAAAGAGTGCAACTGTGCTTGCGCCTACACTTGGGCACTATAATCCTGCGCCGATGGCTAGTCTCCGTTGAGGCAGGCCGACGTGACCGAAATTGGGTCTGGAGGACATTATTATTGTTACGCGCTCCAGTCAACGATACACTAGCGCCATCTAGTGTCAGGAACGAGAGCGAGGGGAGCATTGAGAAAATGACATCACAAATCACTCAACCGACAGCGCCTAGTCGAAACTCGAACGCTCGGTACCTTGCGCGTGTTTACTTGAACATTCTGGATATTTCTTTGCTAATTTATATAACTAGGCGCTGCAAGATGCGATCGGGACAGTGTTGATTCGGCGACACAAGCGAAGCTTCGGAGCGGAATTAAGTGAATTAGTGTGTTTAATTGTTAGTGTTTTTAGTTTTAATTTGTGTAAAGTAAATTAAAGTGTTAATTTAGGTAATTTTATCGGCAATTTTTATTGTCACGAACCTCAAGCTCGTAACAATTGGTGTCAGAAGTGGGATAAAATCATGCCGATTTTACCTAAGGAGGAAACGGAGGGTGTCCGTACCCGAAGTCAACGCCAGCAGGAGACGGACCAACGAAGATTTGGTGGTGCAACGCCGCAGACGTCGGAGGGCCAGCCACCGGCTGCAGGCCCGTCGGTAGCTCCTACATCTGCAGCACCTGACTTAGGTGCTCTGATGGTGATGCTGCAGCAGCTGCAGAGCGGACAGGATGAACAGGCCCATCGGTTAGCAGATCAGCAGGCGGAACAGGCTCGCCGACAGGAGGAACAGGTCCGTCGGTTGGAGGAGCAGCTGCAGAGCGGACAAGAGGAACAGGCCCGCCGACAGGAGGAACAGATGCTTCTCATGAAGGACCTTCACGCTACCTTCGGGAAAGAGACAAGGGAGGTGAAAGATAAGGTTGCTCAACATGAAAACCGCCTGTCGGAAGCTGAAACCCGAATTGACCAAGTGAACAATCGGGTTGACAACGTAATGGCTGACATGAGGAAATCACTTGACGAACTCAAACTTGGGGAGGGAACTACAGCTCCCGTAGTAGCTACTACACCTTCGCTACGTGGGTTCAAGGTGCCACCATTCGACGGGACTTCTTCCTGGTCAGCCTACAAAATCCAGTTCGAGGCTGTTATGAAGGCGAACGGCTGGAATAAAAGTCAGGCCATGACTGCTCTCACACTAGGCCTGCGCGACCAGGCCTTAACAATTCTGGAAGCTCTCGGTGAGGAAGTGACTTATGAGCAACTCCTTGAGGCATTGGAGGCGAGATATGGCGACGCTCACCTGGAACACGTCATTCGTGCGCAGCTTAAAGATCGTGTGCAGCGCATCAACGAAAACCTGCAGCAGTGGGCTCTAGAAGTGGAGAAGCTGGTGCGAAAAGCATACCGGTCTGTACCTGCGCTCATTGAAGGGAACCTGGTGCAGACATTCATCGACGGCATCCGCGACCTGGAAGTCAGAGCTGCTGTGAGGCTCGGGCACCACGAGACGCTTAAGGACGCCTTGGCCCATGCACTGGAAGTGGAAGCCGTGCGGCAGGATCATCGTTCCCATCGCGTCAGGGAGGTTGCAGCAGCTACAGTTCGCTACCATAACAAAGGATACAGCCCAAGGTGCTATGGCTGTGGGGAAAGGGGCCATCTTCGGTCCAGCTGCCCTGAGCACACCCTACGAAGGGAAGGTGAACGGTCTCAGAAAGGAAGTGCGGCTAACAGCACCGCCCAGCAGCAGCAGGAATACGACTTTACTATCAGACACTACAGCGGGAAATCTCACGGCAACGCAGATGCATTGTCAAGAAGACCTTGTCCTGAAGATTGCAACCATTGTAGTAGGCAAGAGAGTAAGGAGGTGGTATCCGTGAGGATGCTCAGGACAGACCACCTCAGCAACGGGTGGAAGGACAACCTACGACATGCACAGCAGGAAGATCCGGACATCAAGCCGATTCTGGGATGGATGAAGACCCGTGCTACCAAGCCTAAGTGGAGGGACGTCTCAGCGATGAGTTCAACCACGAAAAGCTATTGGGCCCAATGGGACAGCTTGCTGATTCAGGATGGAGTCCTGTGCCGCAAATGGGACAATGGTCGAAGAGACAGCTGTCGTTTGCAAATGGTTGTCCCTAAAGCTAAAGTGCCGAATGTTCTACAGTTGTGCCATAATGGTCGTTCAAGAGTCCATCTGGGAGTTAAACGAACTCTACTGAAGGTCCGAGAACAGTTTTACTGGGTCCATTATCGTGACGATGTCGAGGATTGGTGTCGTACATGTACAAGTTGTGCGGCCGTGCGGGGACTGCGGATACGTAGTAGAGGAGCACCGAAATTGTACAATGTTGGTGCACCACGGGATAGGACAGCCCTTGACATTGCGGAGCCGTTACAGAAAGGCGCAAGAGGGACTCCTAAGATCGTCCATGTGAATCGCTAGGCGCGTTATTATGGGGCCGATAATGCTCGGGACGAGCATGTCTTAGGAGGGGGCAGTGTTACGCGCTCAAGTCGACGATACACTAGCGCCATCTAGTGTCAGGAACGAGAGCGAGGGGAGCATTGAGAAAATGACATCACAAATCACTCAACCGACAGCGCCTAGTCGAAACTCGAACGCTCGGTACCTTGCGCGTGTTTACTTGAACATTCTGGATATTTATTTGCTAATTTATATAACTAGGCGCTGCAAGATGCGATCGGGACAGTGTTGATTCGGCAACACAAGCGAAGCTTCGGAGCGGCATTAAGTGAATTAGTGTGTTTAATTATTAGTGTTTTTAGTTTTAATTTGTGTAAAGTAAATTAAAGTGTTAATTTAGGTAATTTTATCGGCAATTTTTATTGTCACGAACCTCAAGCTCGTAACATTATGATATGATTACAATTAATATTTGTATAAGGATAGAACAAATTACTCCATTTGTAAACACAACATTAATGAGGAGCAATTTTACTAGTACTAAGGTATCGGCTTTGCGTGCGGGCAAATTGCTTCAGCAGCTAAGTATACCAACCTGTATAAGAGGTTATGAAATCTTGCGTCCCATAGTAGCCTCTTACGAAACCATACGAGCTGAGGTGATACGACTCATACCGCAATCATACGGGTTGGTGTAAACAGTGATGAACTCTAAAAATGACATTATGACTCTTAAATACCTTATAATAAGAAGCATTTATGTATGCGTCTGGATCCGATTTAAGAACAACCCGCGAGTCGTCGAAAGGCGCCACTTCAGACACAAAATTGCCATATGAGTGCTGCATAGCAACAGTTTTTGATCTACTCATGTTCTCCTTCATCTAAACAATAAAGTTTTGTGAGTTTTGTCCTCCAAAAGTAAAACATTTTCAAGGTTAAAAAACAAACAAGGTAAGACTAATTTTTAATTCATGAGATTTATATAACACTAAAAAAATTTGGCAAAAACAATTATAAAATAAATCAATTATACTTAAAATTACTATCATTAGACAACAAATTATTATTAGCAAGAATCAGGAAAAATAACATGATGAACGTTTCGCGTTTGCCTTTTTCTTGTGCCATTGATAACTAAATTGGTCGTCGCACGTACAGTGAGATTAGGGAATTTCTATTTTAATATTAATATTTTTTATAATCTTATTTTATAAAAAAAATTATTATTATTATTATCATTTATAATCTCTAAAATGTGTCTGTTAGTCTTGCTAAAACTCGAAAAAGTTTCAAATGATTTCGATGATTTTTTTGTTTGTATTTGAGTGGATGGTTTAAGAACTCAAGTAGACCCGGTAGGTGGCGCTGTTTTCGGGATCCAGAAATCACCCGTGCGAAGCCGGGCAGATCGCTCGTAACCAATAATATTAAATCGAATGCTATACATTGATGGAACTAATTTTTACGGATTTTATCGCGTTTATTTTAACTTATTTTTCTATATTCCCGACGTTTCAAGTGCTTTACAGCATCTATAGTCGCGTACGTTTGAGGCGTATGACTTGAACGTATAATATAGTCAATTAAAATAGTATATTAAATTAAACTATAGTAAAAACTAATGGTATAAAATCCGTAAGAATTAGATTAATTCTACAATATTCAAAGTATCATTTTAATTATTTAAGATCAATTTACAATTTTAAGTTTTAGGTAACGATATCAAGGTAGTGATCACCTTTATCAGATCCCTAGTTATATTTAAAAGGACCATAGATGAAAACTTCGAGTATTAATATAACAAAACAATAATATTCGAAATTTTAGTAAGGACTGGACCATACTATATTGCATCAATAAAATCAAGTTTTGTTAGTTGCTTTCATTTTATTTACGGAGTTATATTTTTATGTAATTTGTGTACTACGGCTTTCATTGTAAAATGGCTCCAAAAAGTAATTTTCTGTATTTTATTTGTTTCGAATTGAAAAGGAGAAATCTTTATTCTAACACAAAACAGTACACTTAGCACGTATGGTATCAACATTAATTGTAAATAACTTATTAATTGAACTCAATTGTTATAATAAGGTACCAAAAATGGGTCCCCATTCAACGTAAGCGGAAGATGACCCACAGTACTTTGTATGAAGTACGGCCAGCAAAATAGTTATCACTTCTATGTAGTGTATGTTTGGTTAAAACTATGTTTATGTTCTATGACTATAATTATAATTCGACTGCTTTGTTAGTCTAGTGGTCGTAAACGTGACTACTTATCTTGAGAACCCGGGTTCGAATCACAGATCGCGCAAAAAAAATCAGTTACTGAGTTTTTTCTGTCAAAAAATTCTCATTAGCAGCCCGGAGTCAGAAAATAGACGGTGTTTTTTTATAGGATAGGGTGACAAGCGAGCACACAGTCCACCTGATGGTAAGTGGTTGCTGTGGCCCATAGATATCTACATCTATCAGCAGATGCATTGTCATCCGTGAGGACTAAGATGGAATGCCTCGTTTCCAGTAAAAAGAGTCTCCAGTTCTCTACACTCGCCATACGAAACACAGCAGCATTAAGCTACTATTTGACGCTGGTGTTCTGTAAGAGCGTGGTCCTTCCCCCGTCGAGCCGACCCATTCGTGCTACAACTATACTACTAATATAACTGCAGCGTGGCTTTACCATGTATAAAACCCCCGTATCTCGGAAAGCATGTAAAGCTGTTGATCCTGTGTCTGATTTATCTCCGGTCGTGTCAGTTTGCTTTTTGGTTGCTGTTCCCTCGGAATATAAGAGTGAAGGAATAAAGAGTGCACTTGTGCTTGCACATACACTTTGTCAATATAATCCTGTCATGCGCAGATAGCTAGTCTCTGTTAACCGAAATCATATTAAATATTAAAAAAATCAACTCACCTGCACATCTTGTAACATCTTCCATTTAGAATCCAAAACTGACATGCCGCTCGCTGTATTATTCGTCAAGGAATCCGTCAAGTTTTGTAATTTCTTCACTTCCTGCGTGAACTTGTTCAATAAACTAGGATCCGAAAATATGTCTTGTTTCGCAGGTCGTTCTATCACCTCTTCCTTTGGCACTGACTTAACAACTGGGTCAGGTTTGGCCACAACACTTGGTTTAATAACAACCTTTTCCGACACTTGCGGCACTTTTATTTCTGGCACTAATGGTTTATATTCGAGATTGAAATCAATATCGGACAGTAGATCAAATGTCGACGGCTCAGGTTTTACTTCAGGAACGTTCTCTTCTTTAGGTTTTGTTTCAGGCTCTTTGTGTTCCTCTGTTTTTACCGGTTTAGTATTCTGATAGTCAGTTTCATTATTTTGTTCATTCGCCTGCGTACTCTCTTTAGGCGACGATACTAAAACGGAAGAAATTTCAGTAAATAAAATACACATTCTTTTCATAACAACTTTATTGTTAACAATGTGTAATACAATAAATTAATTTTCAATTATATAATATAAAATAAAGCAGCCTCTTGTCAATACTTTATTAAAATAAAAACATTAATAACTTCATTTATTATGTAATAATTACATTGTCTTACCTTGGTTGTTAGAGTAAGTGACACTTGTGCCCGGACCTTGATTGGACTGCATATATGAAGGCTGAATTATATTTGCCGCATAATTTGTAGCTTCAGGTATACTCTGTGGTGTACTCTCTGGGGCTACATTAGGCTGACTCACATTGACTGCTGGATTGTTTTGATAGCCATAAGGATGGTTGTAGTATGTTTGATCGCCACTTGGTTGTTCCACTGGGACTTGCTGCTGTGGAATCTCAGAAGGTGACTGTACAGTATCACAGGCTCCAGCGTTACTATAAACGGTTTGTGGATTCCAATTTGGGTTCTTTCCCATCACCTGAGGGTCTACATTAGCTTGCTCGGCAACACCGTAGTTCATATATGTGTTCTGTGAGCCATAAGTGTACTCGTAATTTCCGGTGGAAGCGTTATACGTATAACCTGGATGATTTTGGTAGGTCTGGGCGTAATTGATATCCGATGATTGATCTTGATAATAAGTGCTAGTTGGCTGATTGTTCGGGTCATTGGAAACACTCACACCGGTGTTATAATTCTGATAACCCGGCTGTACATTTAAGGTAGATAACGCTTCGCCAGTCACATGTGACTTTATGGGTTTGTCTAATGCGTCGAACTGAGACAATGACTTGGCATAGTCCGAATTAATATCCCCAGGGATGCCGTAAGGATCGGCAACACTTATGGGAACATTTGTGACACTAGTCGTCGCTGTGACGGTGCTATCCGCGTTGGTGTACACATAGCCTTGCGACGCGTTGCTTTGCGCACTCGTGTATTGATACTGGCTGCTATATGGGTTTGAAATACTCGTTTGTTGGATATTTTGAGTGTACTGGTTTGAGATATCCGTAGAATGAGGGTAATTCACACTGTAATTGGAGGATAGTTGAGACGAAACCATACTGGTTTGGGAATCTTGTGCAGCATTGCTATACGTAGCCATATTAGATGTGGGTATATGTTGATGTTGCATATTATAATACGTCTGAGAGTATTCTGTGCCGAAATTCTCGGTCGACTCGGACTTAGGCGCCGTGATATGCATCTGGGCGAACTTAGCATTCAACTCCGCTTGATTTCCGGAGTTATACATTGACATCGCTTCGGGCATTGATCCTGGTTGGCTAACATTCGCGTAGGGATCATTGTAGACGTTGTACTGTTGTACGCTAGGATTCACATTCGCTTGACTCATATTGTTATATTGAACGGAGCTCTGAGAATCGGTGACCACAGTTGAATTGTTTTGCGTCGCGGAATAATAAGGATTGGTATAGGTTTGAGGATCGGCCATTTGATTGGAAAATTGCGGTGGGGTATAAGAAGTGTAGCTGTAATGGGGTATATCATCTGCATTAGGTATGTCGAAGTGAGGCTTGCTTGCTACAGGATATGCATAGTTAGGATGGGTGTAATACGGGTCAGTTTCGCTTGGTGCGTACGGAGTCGCATATCGACTGTATGGGTTCTGTACATTATTCATTGCCGACGGCATCACCACTCCATCAGGTAAATTCATTTGAGTCATATCTGTGGCTGAAAAAAAAAACAATGTGATAGTCGGCAACTCCTTTATATATAAATTAAAATTAAGTAATCTATCAAAGACAGATAAAATCTATATATAATGATTTCTTATATTTACGCGAACACTACACATTGAAATAATACTAGTTTTACGGAATTTATCGCGTATATTTAACTTTTTAAATACCCGACGTTTCGAGAGCTTTACAGCACCCATGGTCACGGGAAGAACTGAGATGTTCAACGTCCAGCTGTCATAGTTAACCGAGGTTACCGTAGATTAAAAGAACAAAAGTTAAATTTTATGCGGGGATGTATTAAAAAGTTTAATATACGCGATAAATTCCGTAAAAACTAGTATTATTTCAAAATCTATATTTTTTTTTTATAAAACTGAAGTGACAAAGGAACTTGCAGTCCACCTAACGATAAGCGGCTGCTGCAGTCCTTAAACTAAGCTACGATGCATCGTCATCTCATTGTATTTTACGTGGTAGAGCCATGCTGCAGTTATATTATGATTGTAGTACAAATATCGGCTAGATCGAGGTAGGGCCACGCTATCACAGAATACCAGCGTAAAATAGCAGCTCATAGCTGCTGTTTCTTATGGTGAGTGTAGAGAATCGGAGACCACTTTTACTTGAAACGAGTCATTCCATCTTAGTCCTAAGGGGTGACAACGCATCTGCATTTTGAATTTTAATCGAAGATAAATGTAGATGTCTACGGGCCACAGCATTCACTTACCATCACATAGACTGTGTGCTTGTGTATTCTATAAAAAAATCTATAAGAACTAAAATGCCTCATAGCTTGTAATTATATTAAATATCTTTAGTCTTCAGCCTGGTAACGGTAAATGGTGGATAAGGCAGTTTCCAGTTTTTTTATGAATAACAAAAATTAATAAAAACAATTAAGGCTATCACCAAACGAATAAATACATAGTAAAAATAAAATTAATAAAATTTATCTGCATACTTTATTTTACTATTTGATATTCACTTAAGAGATAAGTAGTAATTAGAGAAATTGTTATCCATCAGAATTATTTTAACTTACAGACACAACAAAAGATAATTCAGTTCTTATTCCATTTTTCAATTTTAGTAAATTTTATAAATAACATTAGATATAATATTTTAATCAACATAAACACTCACCTTCGGATCCCACGGGAGCTGGCCTCACAGAAGTCGGGTATATTGATTCAGGGTAATATGTGTCTGTGGGTAAGGGATCAACTTGCACTAAAACAGAACATAAGCAATTAATCAGTTCATTGTTTCACTCCAATTATAAATATAATGTCCTCCAGACCGAATTTCGGTCAAGGGGGCCTGCCTCAACGGAGGCTAGCCATCGGCGCAGGACAGGATTATAGTGCCCAAGTGTATGCGCAAGCACAGGTGCACTCTCTATTCTCTCACTCTCATTATCCGATGGAACACACGACACGACCGGAGAGAGATCAGGCGGAGGACCAACGGCTTTACGTGCTTTCCGAGGCACGGGGGTGAGACACCGCCAACTTCCTGACTCCGGGCAGCTACTGAGAATTTCTTGACAGAAAAAGTCAATAATTGATTTTTTGGCCCGACCCGGGATTCGAACCCAGGACCTCATGATCGATCTCTAACAGTCGCACTACTACAACCACTAGATCAAAGAGGCAGTCAATTATAAGTATAATGCAAATTTTGATAAAAATCTTAATTATTTATTAGTTCATAGCTTACTAGACTGTGTAATAAGCTATGAACTACCGTGATGTTGACCGTGTAGAGGCGATGTAAGAATATCCATTAAATACATAAAGTTATAAAGATCGCGAAGGTGTAGAAAAAGGCAATAGCCCCTCTATTCTGAAACAGGAAGTGGGTAAAAGCATCTTCCTCATAACTAACTGCATAGTGGCGGTGTAAAAATGTCCACTACTCCATTTCGCTCCGTGGGTGTCGACGAACGAACAGGAGATAAGCAACAGTGTTTTATAATAACGACTATATATAATTAAAAACTGCGTTTGAACTTGCCTGCCAAGTGTGACAACTATGGAAAAATAGATGCAACCTATGGAGAAGTCCTTTTTTATTTTTTAAAGAAGAAAAAACCAACGAGTATACAGCTCACGTGGCGGTAAGTGACTGCCGCCGCCCTTGAACAACTGCAACAGCAGGATGATTGCTGGCCTTTAAAATGGAGCAAGCGTTTTCTTGAGGGTCTCTAAGTCTTATCGGTCCGGAAAAATCGATGATAGAAACTGTGCGAAGAAGAACACTTCTGGCAAAACTTACAGCGAGCCTCCAATCATTCAAATGGTATCGATGGTATAACGCGAATTTATTTATTAAGTTACCGTTCGGCCGTGGACTTTTACAAGCTGTAATACATGCATGTAAATGGAAGCTCCATCTTTTTAGACCGAGCATTCACCTTAAAATTTATACTACGTTATTCGAATCTCTTATTTTACATTGTTTTAACATTTTAACGCCTGCTTAGGGAAATTAAAAATATCAAAGTCATGTGAAGTTCGCTCACCCGCACTGGAACAACACATCGAAAGTTTCCTATTCCGTTAGTTTCTTAAAAATTAGAGATTCTACTCAAATTCTTCTTTATAACAAGGTCTACCAATGGCATATTTTTCAATTCTTGTTTTACATTTTTTAACATCTTTCTACAATATATCAGATGTCTGATACTAACCTTGAGGAGTAACGCTTCTTCCAAGGCTTCGATTTTTCATATATGGAAGGTAGTCCTTCAGTTTGGGTGTAGTAGATGTGCTCATAGGTATGGGAGGCACATCTGACGGTTTGGATACAGACGCAAGGCTGACTGGAGTCACACCGGCTGCTACAAGACAAAACAACTTATTTAAATATTGAAAACAAAAATCAACAAAGTATATATAATAATCTTTACCAACCACTTCGTTATTCGTCGAGACTCCTGGTAAGACCTCCTTTGCACTGCGGCTAAGACACCTTTAGCCATCCAGTCCACTCCACCAGTCCACCAGAACCCCTGATCAGTCTTATGAGTCTGATTGACTGACAGTGAGAGAACCCCACTACCTAACTCTGACATCCTCACTGTATGTCTGTTACCTTAGATCTCATGGTGCAGACATCCTGCACTTATCTAATTTATTCATGTATATTTATATGATAAGGCTAGGGCATTAGGGACTACTAGGCATAGGAACTTAGGGTCTGTAGGGTCTAATACTCCTACCATATTCATATACAGCCAGGTAGTAGAGCTGTTGAAGGGAAACTGGGTTTATATTTAACTCAAAACAAAAGCCTACCAAGTTATGGATATTACTAAAAGAAGCACATTAAAACTATATTACACAATAATTTATTATGATGGTACCAACTACCGAATTACATCAGGGGTGTGACGCTTTCATATTATTACCTTTGTTGGTCTGCTTGGACAACATCTGAGCCCTCTCCTCTTCCTGCACTTGGCAAGTGCTTCGTAGGCGCGTCAGCAACTGGTTCACGTTGTGAGACAGTTTCTTGTAAAACTCCAAGCCCTTCTGCGACTTGCCCAGTAACTCCTCGTAGGCATCATATGATGTTACTAAAGCTAAAATAATAAGACAAGTTAAATAACTTTTTTTCTTTTTTTAAAAAAGAATATTAACAATGCTATAAACATTACTAATATTCCCCTTAAACACTCGTGGTAAGCTTGTGTTACGAGTGGTTCACGCCAGTAGTCGAATGGCGGATTCGAACCCACGACCTTTTTGAGTTCGCGGTCCGCGCCCTGCCATTAGGCTACTGTCGCTTATAACTACTTATACAATACTTTAAAAGACCTTTTTATATATGAATTTCATTTTGAATAACCACTAATAACAGAACTTTTATGATAAAAATATATATGTATGGGTGTAAGTATCGAAAAAAAAAGAAGAAAAAAAACGGAAATAAATAATAATATGCTGTTACATGTCAGCAACTTTTATTATTTTGGATTTTGTTCCTCTTCCTCCTTTTTGCCTTTTCTTGTTTGAATATTAAAAGCTTAAATGTTAAAGTTCAGAGCTAAGTACTGAAATGATGGTATGTCTCTAATTTCAATAAACTAGATATTGTTAAAAAGTTAAAGCGCGTTTCCTTTACACTCATGCCCAGCGGTGGACATAATAATGCAAAGTTAATTCATCTACACCTTTATCATCATCATTGTGGCCTGCCACAGGGCTCCGATACAAAGGCTCTAAAGGCTGCACCAATTTGCCTATGCTTGCCTTGCAACTGACATCAAATTGGCTTACCATTAATAAGGCCTTCCCGTTTCCTGAGCACGTCAGAAAGAAGCCGCCTCGACTCCCCGTACGCCGCATATAATGACGTCAATTTATTTATGATGTTCTCTTGAGCGGCCAGATTCTGTTCTATTATTTTCACCTAAAGGAAAAATATCACAAGAATGAATACTAGTTTGATTTTTCACTATTGATTTATAAGAATTTGTACCAAAGCTAAACCGTATGTGGTAGAGCCATACAGCCGCTATATTATAGTTGCAGTACGAATCGGTCGGCTCGACCGGGGCAGGACCACGCTCTCACAGAATAACAGCGTAAAATAGCAGCGCAATGCTGCTGTGTGTCGTATGGTGAGTGTAGAAGGGCAGAGACCCTTTTTACTGGAATCGAGGCATTCCATCTTAGTCCTCAAGGGTAATAACGCATTTGCATATTAATTCTAAATTGAGGATGAGGTGTGCTCGTTTGTCACCCAATGCCATTAAAAAAAACCGTGTAGTCGACCGTGGGTGTCGTAAGAGACGACGGAAGGAAATTAGACGGAAGAAAACAGCAGATGGGCAGCAGCACCTTTCTGATAACAACTGATATTAATAAAAAACTGCGGTTGCCAACCCGCCTGCCAAGCGTGGCAACTATGGCAAAATCTTCCCTATGTGGCAATCTATGGAGGCGGCCTATCAATCAATCAATCAATCAATCATGTTGACCTATCATCTATGTTCAGCAGTGGAATTTATAGGCTGTAATGGATGAATGGATTGATCAAATGCTATACTACATACATAAATGAAATTCTAAGAAATTAGCTACACCTTTACTATGTGGTAAGAGTACTTTTCTACCAGATTTCTGTCTGACTACCGTCTTACTGTCGCAAATAGCTATTCTCGCACTGTTGTGTACAGATCTAAAGGTTTTATAGAGCCGATATAATTACAGGATTTGTGACATTCCAACTTAGTCCTCAAGAGTGACAAGGCATCTGTAGCTTTCTTTGTTTAAAGTCGGCTGCAGGTGTCCATAGACTGCAATAACCACTTGCGATCAGAATTGTAAATTCCTTTGTAACTTCAGTTTAAAAAAAAACGAATTGCACAATTGCAAATAATCCCAGCGATCTAGAAATTTGTTACGTGTTTGAGCCACACAGCAGCTATATTACGTTTGTAGCACGAATGGGTCGGCTCGATCGGCGAAGGACCTTGCCTACACAGAATACCAGCGTAAAATAGCAGCTTAATACTGCTGTGTTTCGTATGGTCAGTGTAGAAATATGGAGACACTTTTTTTCTTCTGAAAACGAGGCATTCCATCTCAGTCTGCAGGCAATCTGCGTTTTGATTATTAATCGAGGATAAATGTAGTCTATGAGTCACAGCATCCACTTACCATCAGACAGACTGTGAGTTCGTTCGTCACCTTTATTCTATAAAAAAAATCAACTACCTATTCAAATTAGTAAAATGTTTATGGTAATTAATCGCGAGATAATTTTTTAAACTTAATAATTTACTCTCAATTGACAACTATTTTTAAATGCTCACCACTTATTTCAGAATTTCCTGAACAATAATTTTATTATAGAACAATAACTTTGAAGTAAAAGTTAAGAGAAGAAATTTTCAAGAAAACACATGTTTTTTTATACAGAATAATAAAAAATAAATAACGTTTGATAAGGCATAAAAATACATTTAAATTACGTAACACAATAAACTATCTTCGACACCATAATACGAGATAGTCACAATCTGAAATTTACCACTGATCAATTCTTAATTATGCAAAAAATAAATGAACGCGGTCGTAACATATATATCGCACGTTTAATCAAACATAGAAATAACTCAAAAATCGGTTATTCTGAGATTTAATCATAAAACGCAATAACTCAACGCAAAGAACACGCGCGCTCAAACAGCCGTTCGAATTGAACAAAATCTGAGCGAAATGGAAGGTCGTCCGTCTCTTTCTGATTAACGCGTCCTGACAGGTTGAAACCAATAAACAGAGATATTCAGTCTTGTGTCAGTGGTCTAGAAACTAGGATCCCGTTTCAGTCAATTGAATAATGCAATAAGCCGAAATAATTCTATGCATTATTAACAGGTGAGTAATTTTCCTTTTTTTTTTTTTATAGGATAGGGTGACAAACGAGCACACAGTCCACCTGATGGTAAGTGGTTGCTGTGGCCCATAGATATCTACATCTATCCTCAATTACGAATCAAAATGCAGATGCGTTGTCACCCGTGAGGACTAAGATGGAATGCCTCGTTTCCAGTAAAAAGGGTCTCCGGTTCTCTACACTCACCATACGAAACACAGCAGCATTAAGCTACTATTTCACGCTGGTATTCTATGAGAGCGTGGTCCTTCCCCGGTCGAGCCGACCCATTCGTGCTACAACTATACATCTAATATAACTGCAGCATGTCTCTACCACATATAAAACCTGGTTTTATTTATTCGTATAGCGGTACTATTCGGACTTATTTCACTTTATTACAAAAATTTGTTTGAGTTTCACTGATCCTATTTCATGTTATTACAGTTTAGTTCTTAATCTAATAATAAATCGTATGAATGAATACCAGTTATTTCAGTTTCATTTTAAAATATTTAGTTTATTTATAGAACAAATAGAATTACTCCAGTTTAGTATAAAATAACGCTTTAAATATGAAATTCAATTTTAATTATTCCTGTTTAATTTTAAAAAAAGTCCTTAACATTATTTTTGCATTATAAGTTATTTCTCTTTCAAAGTAAAATTATAACTTATTATTAATCAGGTTCAACAGTATTACAAATTAAATTGTATAATAACCATTGTCGTAATGACATCAGTATCGTATCAGCTTTATAATGATAATAATAATAATATAATTTAATTATATTTTTAATTAATTTAAGTTAAATACAAATGCACAACGACTTTAATATTCTTACTTCTAGATGATCAATCAAAATAACAAGGTCGTTTTAATTATTGTTCTATCCTGTATTTTATTGTAGGGATGCCACGCGGGTGGACCTATAATCGTATTCACTGTCCTTTAGGCTAGTTCAGTAAAACGGCTTTATTTAAAAAAAATGTTTAAAAAATATTTAAAGTGTTTATTTAGAATATATTTTTTTTATACAGAATGGCGTCTCGGAGGACACATAATATACTAGAATTATCATCGAGTTCTATTTATACTAGAGTATCATCGAATTCTTCGTTATCTTTGCAAAGTAATGAAGTTAAACCAATAGCTGAAACTCATAACGCTACTGTAGAAGACCTAAACAATATACCAAGTGAGAACATAGAAAATCTCCCACCAAATAAAAATCTTACCGATCTACGATCTACTGATGGACAGGTACAATCTGACGATCATAAAAAGTTGGAAATATCGTTAGGTAGCAGCTGCGATGAAATGTTATCAGAAAATGCAGACGATCATCTGCATTTTAGCCAAAAATTGATTCCCGATTGATTAGTTCTAGAAACATAGAAAATAAATCTTGTGACACTGATGAAAAGAGATTGCCAACAAGCCTTGTGCCAGACTATGACAGCGATGATTACAATAACTTGGAATGCATTGGAGTTCAACAAGACATAACAAAAAAAAAACACAACCGCAATCATCCTCGAGTTCAACAAGTACAAGTTCATCATCATCTAGTTCTTCTTCTTCTGGAACTTCCTCAGATTCAGATGATTCTTCATCTTCGAAAACAGAAGAAGAACCTGAAAACCACAACACAGTAGCCGTTATGGCCAGTGAATGTTGCGACTCAGATAACATTCAGTTGAGACCTCAGAGATGTCCCTCTTCTAATAAATCTATTAATATTTAACCAGTTTATACTGATGTAAGTGATAGTGTAGATTTGAGTGATGATGACCCTACTTTCAAATATGAGACAGAAAAAAATCATAAAAGGAACTCCAATTACCTTTTTCCTACTACTTCTATTAACAGTGACAGTGATACCAGTTCTTCGGATTTAAATGGTTCTACTCAAAAAAAAGATCGCTAATAAAAGAGGCCGAAGGCGAACTAGAAATCCTGCGAAGTGGAAACAAAATAAACCTAAAAAACTACGAAATACTGATGAATCGTATGTTACTACAAGGTCACATAAAGTTGTTCCCAGTCGCTGTCTTAAAATTCCACGCACAGACAAGTGTAAATTAAAGTGTGTAGAAAATATATCAAATAATCAAAGATATGACATATTCAAAGAATTTTGGGACTTAGGGGATGTGGCCAAACAAAGAAATTATATTAATGGTTGTATGGTTGATATTGTGCCAAAATATAAGTTCACAAATGCTAAAAACCCAAGGCGTCCTAATAAAGCTTATTATTTTTGCGTTAATTCTAACAAAATAAGAGTATGTAAAACTTTTTTTAAAGCAACATTAGACATTTCGGATCGCATGATTTTTACAATACAAAATAAGGTCAGTGACGGTGGTTTCATGCTTGAAGACTTAAGAGGAAAACACAACAGCCACAAAACTCTTGATCCAAAACTAGTCGACGACATCAGGGAACATATTCAGTCTATTACTAAAATCGAATCGCATTACCTCAGAGCTAGTACTTCTAAAGAATATATAGACGGAGGAAAAAATATAAAAGATTTGTATAACGATTTTGTAGTACAGCAGAAAGAAAATAATAAGGAGATAGAAAATGATATAGCATATTACAAGATATTTACTACAGAATTTAATTTGTCCTTTTTCTAACCAAAAAAGGATCAATGTGATTTACGTTTAGCATACAATAATAGTAGCAAAGAGAAAGCAAAAGAACTAGAAGAGAAATATAATAAACATATAGAAGAAAAGACTTTAAGTAGAACTGAAAAACAAGAAGACCGCATAAAAGTGACTAAAAATAATATAGTAGCAATTTACGATTTAGTGGCAGTACTCCAATGTCCTAGAGGTGACACCTCCTCATTCTACTATAAATCGAAACTTAACAGTTACAATCTTACCATAACTGAATTGACTGAATTAAATTCAAAAACAGCATATGATTATGCACTGCTATTTTTGGACGGAAGCAGAAGCTAAACGTGGAGCAAATGAGATAGGAAGCTGTGTATGGAAATACCTTGAAAGATTATTCATTCAAGAAAGCACTGAAGAGAAAAGCATAACATTCTACTCAGACAATTGCTGTGGGCAAAATAAAAATAAGTAAATAGCATCTTTGTACTTATATGCTGTGAAAACGTTAAATATAAGAAGCATAACACACAAATTTTTAATTCGTGGGCACACCCATAACGAAGCTGACAGCGTTCATTCTTTGATTGAAAAGGAAATAAAGAAAAATTTTAAACCAGGACCAATTTACACCCCAGATCAATATGTGACATTGATAAAAAATGCTAAGAAAAGTAAACCAGCCATAAACGTCCATGAACTAACTTTTGAAGCCTTCCTGGATCTAAAACTTTTGCAGGAGGAATGGGGTTATAATTATAATACAAATGTGGATGGAGTTTCAGTTAATTGGAACGATATAAAAGTATTGATAATGAAAAAAGAAGAAACCGTTTAGTATTTTTTACAAAAACTCTTATAAAGATGATTGCTTCCAAGAAATTGATGTAAGAAATAAAAGAAAAAAGGTGAAGAATATCCAAGAAATTACTCTTCAAAAAGCTTACGACCAAAGACAAGATATAAGTGCAAACAAAAAAAAAGACTTGGCAGAGCTTATTAATAAAGGATTAATTCCTCCTTTCTATGCCAACTTCTATAATCCAATAATTAATTGAACTTAATGGATCTCCTTTCTGTGTTTCTAATTACTTGTTTTTTTTTTTCAGTTTTTTTTAAGTATAATTTTTAGATTTTGTTAAAAAATAATTACCTTTTTGTACCAAGTTTAAAAGGAAGGTAATAGAGAACCTGATATGTTAATACGTTTTTGTTGTTTATTTTAAATGGGTATAAACTATTAAACCCTTTATAAAAGTTATTTTTTATGTAAACATTTTCTGACTTTGATTAAGATTGATTCCAAGGTTATTTTAGTTACTTAACAATTATAAGACTGATTTGAGAGTGTCAAGATTAAGAATAAGTTAATCGTTTTTTATTCATTTGTTTTGAAGTTTTAATTATTTTTGGAGGTTTATTTTTAAATAAATAAAAGGATAATAAATTATGTTTATGCTTTTTTTATTTTTAAAATATTTACAACAATTTTCTCGATATTTTAAATAAAAAGGAAATAGTTGGTATTCCTACAATAATAATCCAACTTCATTAATAAAACAATGTAATATAATCAAATAACCCCATATGATTTATTTATTTTTAGAGATAAACAGGATTATTATGTATTATGATGAACTTGTTCTAAGAATCACATAATTTCCTTTAATCATAAAGTGCATTAAGTCTGAACTTTTTTTTCTATCAACTATTTATAAGTCAATCATCAGTAAATTGTTATTTTTCGCATATGCCAGCAAATCTTAATGAACTAAATTTTCAATAAAATCAATTCGAATACATAAAATACTTTAAAATTTTTTTTTACAGATCATCAAACTTCGACCTGCTTAAGTGCAAAACTTTAAACAGCCGTAGCCAAAAAAACATGATTTTTGAGTTATTTCTATGTTTGATTAAACGTGCGATATATATATATATATATATATATATATATATATATATATATATATATATATATATATATATATATATATATATATATATATATATATATATATTATGGACAAAATGTATCAAACACCAATTTTTATTATTTTCTCTCACGGCGGACAAATATAAGGTTTTTATTTCTGGTGATTTAGTAGTTTAAGTTGACTTACAATGAAGATTAATTATTTAATTCTTTTCTTGTTTGATTAATTTTATCTTATTTAGTTGTGTTGTAATTTTTAGATGATTTGATTTTTCGAATTCGCTATTATTGTTTCTTAACTGAACGAGACATTACCTTAGGTGTATGTTTCTCAATCTCCTGCCGAAATATCTCGTCAAGAGGTTCAGAGCTCCTAGCGAGGAGTATCGCGGTGATGTCATCGTTGGTGATGGCCTCCCTCAGCTCCTGTATGAGGGAGTCGCGCTGAGTTTGCATCTCGCGTGCTTTTCCCACCACACGTCGCATCTCTTTCATTGTATCGCGGTCCAAGCCCTCTAAAAGTTGACACATAAACTTACACTTGTGATTATTTACAGGAGTTTATTGATACATAGATACTACTATTTATGAAAAACAAAGATTTTATGTGACGTTAGAGGGAAATACCATTTCTCCATGCTAATTGATGAACAAGGCTCTGGTGAACAATTGATAGCAGAAAGTCCATCAAAATATATGTTATCTAAATTCCAGAAGCTAGTGACGGTGAAGCACATGCACATCACTCTATTGAAAGGGCGTTGGCTCTGTACTCACCAATTGATTCTCTCTGTCCAATCTTTTAAATGATTTTGACTGTTTTATGTCTATATATTATATAGGTCTTACTCAGGCAAATTTGCAAAATTACTGGCGAATATGAGACTATAGACCAAAAAAAAACATAAGAAAAAAACACTGGGAAGAAAAGATTTTCATACTACAAGCATCCCTCATGTGGTCATAACTAGACCCTATTCTCAACATCAATCAGTACTTCTTATTTGGGGATTCCCTATTGTTTGAAAAAGTATGTTATACAAAAGTAGTTTCAAAAATAATTTAAAAAAGTTACTACTTGTAAAATGTTATGTTTTGATGAAATTCTATATGCTAATGCTATTAGTTCTATTGTTACTATGTTTTAAGATTATTGGTGATATAATTATTTCTTAAATTTACGCGAACACTACACATTAAATAAAACTATTATTTACGGATTTTATCGCGTTTAATTCAACTTTAATTTATTTTTATTATCCCGACGTTTCGGGTACTTTACAGCACCCGTGGTTACGGGGGGACTGAGATGTTTGACGTCCCAATGTCATAGTTAGTTCGGCTACCTTCAGTTTTGAAACCCGAAACGTCGGGATAATAAAAATAAATTAAAGTTGAATTAAACGCGATAAAATCCGTAACTAATAGTTTTATTTAATTATTGGTAATATTTTAAAAATAATCGTAATTCTTTGTTATTATTATATTAACAAATATTGTTATTATTGTTTTTGATATATTTTATACTTTATTTATATATTACACTATTATATTATATTACACTTAATTTTATATACTTTTAAATTTGATTGTTAAGCACTTAATTGTATTTTTTGCATGAATATTATTTGTATTTTACATAATATTCAACACAATTTGTATTGTTCAGAATAAATAAGTAATATCCACTATCAGTTGGTCTAAATAAAGTATTTTTGAAATTTTTTAATTATACTTAACATACTGAATAGGGAGATTGGTGGGCAATGGTGGTCTCTTTCTTGTGGAATTTCTACATTATTACAGCCATAGAATACTATAATACATACAAACGGGGGAGCGGGCGGAGTCCGTGTAGCCAATAACATGTCACTAACACGTCAATTCACACGTATAAATGTCAACACAATCAATCGTGTCAAAGAACAGCGGAAAATGGAATTTAAATAAAGGAGACATATTCTACAACCAGTAAGCTGAAACTATTTATATTTTGTGAATATTAGAAACAAAAATAAAGAAACATTTATGTGTCAAAAACATTAATCAAAGGTCTAAAATGTGTTTGTGGTAGTGATAACTGATAATACGATGTAATTGCTTGTATGTGTGCTCCCGGCGCCGCCAATCCTCCTACAAAGTAAGGTTGACAGCCATTCTATTGTGTATTATAGTATTCTATGATTACAGCCTACAAAGGTTCACAGCTGAATATAGATAGGCATCGCTCATAGATTTTCCGTCTCGGAAATTTTGTGCATAGTCGCCACGCTTGGCAGGCGGGTCGGCAACCGCAGTTCTTTTTAATAATGTTAAGTTGTTATCAGAAATGCGTGTTTTTTTCTTTTTATTTGGCATCTACGGTCTTGTGTGCATGGGATGATTGGTAAATTTTTCGCCATACGTCAATCGTCAGAGGTCATGAATAAGCAAGATACCCCATGTACAGATTACTCAAATATAATACCACTTACCAATATTATCAATACTGGGGATCTTATTCTGAAGTATTTCCAACGGCTGCGACAAAAGTTTTAAATTTGCTATATGCAGTGTCATAGCTTTGTGCAGAACTTGATTGCTTTCATTGGTCCTTGTGTGGGCTTCTTGATACTTGTGGAACTCTCTAGATATCTCGGTTTGTACAATAGAGGGCGGACGTGGACCCATCAGTTTCTGATAATCTTTCTCTTTAATTGTTTCCTCCTGAAATTGTTTATAAAGAAAAAGTTATTTTTATAATGAAAAAGTGCATAGTGGAAAAGCAAGGCGATATACAATTATGTTTACCATTTTTTACTTTCTCTAAATATAGAAGCCCAAATTCAATAGTAATTTGACGCATTCAAGCATCATTTTGGATTTTCCCCTTTTTTCACAAAACATAATAAATTATTACTGTCACCCAGAGGGATAGGCAGAGACTACAGACTTCCATTTGGCACACCTGATGGTAAGTTGCTACTGCACACCTGCAGCCAACTTCAAACAAAAAAGACTTCACATGCGATATCACCACTGAGGAGTAGAGAGAATTGGAGAACCTTATTGTAATTATACTAACTCTCTATACCCATCTGACCAGAACACAGCAGTGCAAACACTGCTAATTGGTGGCAGAAATAGGTAAGAAGGTAATCCCTACTCAGACAAACTCTTAGGCCAAAAAGGAGTCTTATTAAATAGGATTATAGTTCAAGCCACCCACCAAGGCTAATGCTTACAGAAAAATGGACTGTTCAAAGTTTGTTATAAATTATATATAACAATAAGATTAAAATAATTTTCCAATTTTACCTGAATGAGCGACTTCATCTCGGCAAGAGAATGTTCGACATCACTGATGACTTCGGCCAAGTTGTTCATAGAATCTACAAGTGATTGAATGATCTCCGTCTTGGCGTTCATGGCGGCGCATCTGTCGACTATTTCTTGCGGTATTCTGTAAAATAATAACATCATTGAAATAAATAATCGTTTGAAAACACGTACAGAAGTCCTTATGTACGGCATAAGGACTTCTACGCGTACGCACGTACAATCACACGCACGTACGCACGAACGTACGCACGCACGCATGCCTACACTCATTTAAATATTTAATTTCTCCTTCATATACCCTACCTCTTTAACTAACTTAATAACTTTATAATTATATAGAAAATGACATTTGACTAGGCTTATTTTAAGAGCGGGAACTGGTTCCTGAAACACAATTATTCTAGCTCGATGGCCAGAAATCAATGAATTCGTGTTAAAAGATGTGTTGTAAATAAATAAATTTATCACAATAAATGATCTTTCAGAAAGCTCTTCAATAATAGTTCAGCTGCTTTCTATTGAATTAATTTATATTCCCGCCTTTTTTGCTATGTTTCACTGTGCATCACCTGCACCTCAAGCATGGCTCCAATCCGCCTCGACATTGCAATTAACGGCTCGATTTGGGAAGGGAATACTTTTATGGTAGTTAATATGTGGTAATTATTAATTAAGGTGTATTGTTCGTACAATCGTGTTATAATTTCATAACACGCAAGGAATTTTTCGGTGACAGCACCAACAAAATAGCCAATTTTCAAACAACATAAACAACAACATTTGATAAATAAAAAAAGGTATATCGAGAATATTAAATAAACCTCATAAATTAACCAGAATGTGAGTCCATTTCTCTCATTTAGCTATATTCGATTATTTTCTATTTAATTGTATTAGTGTCATGTTGTATGTAGCTTGGTGCAGCAATTGCTTTACCCTTTTAAGTTTTCTATCACTGTTAAAAATGTGGTAAATTTTATAATAAAATTATATTACTAGTAAAAAAAATTAGTCTGGCATGAGCCTCTTCTTATTTCTGTAAGATTTTGCAGACTTGTTGACGTGGTAGAGCCATGCTGCAGTTATATTGTGGTTGCAGCACGAATGGGTCGGCTCCACCGGGGTACGACCACGCTCTCACAGAATACCAGCGTAATAGCAGCTTAATGGTGCTGTATTTTGTATGGGGAGTGTAGAGAACTCAAGCGAAATTAGCGTTTAATGGAATACGAGGAAACTTGTTAAGATGGTTTTCATCATACGTTCTAAACAGATCTCAACGGGTTGTGATTAATGGTTTCTCATCCAATATCATAAATATCAGTTCAGGCGTCCCGCAAGGTTCTATTCTTGGGCCTTTGCTTTTTATATTATTAGTAAATGATATCGGTGATTGTTTCCGTTTTACTAACTTTCTCCTTTACGCCGATGACCTTAAAATTTATCACAGTGCCAAAAGTGTCGAAGATTGTGACAAAATACAACAAGACCTAAATCGCTTGGAAGGCTACTGTATAAAAAATAAACTTCACTTAAGTACATCAAAATGCAAACATATCACTTTCACAAAAAAAATTAACATTATTAAATACACTTATAAACTAAACTGTGTTTCGTTGGAATCGGTATCTTTAATCAGGGATCTAGGATTGTATTTAGACTCTAAACTACACTTTGATGAACATGTAACGCACATAACCAATAAAGCCTTTCAGCTTTATGGTTTTGTTATGCGGAAATGTTCTTCCTTCAAACATCCCACCACATTTTTAACTTTATATAAATCTCTAATAAGATCACAGGTTGAATATGCATCAGTTATATGGAGTCCAATATATAGTAAATATAGTTTACAGTTGGAGCGTGTTCAACGAAAATTTTTAAAATCTACAATGTACAAATGCTTTAAAAGTAATTATAATGAATGTTATGAACTTTTATTAAGAAAATTTAGTGTTCTTTCTTTAGAATCGAGAAGGATGCTCTTGGATCAAACTTTGCTTTACAAAATCTGCCATAACGAATTTGATTGTAATGAACTCACCAATCGAATATACATTCGTATACCTAGTCGCTCGAATTGTATACGTGAGCTACATTCATATCAAATTTTCGCTCCAAAACCAAGTAAAACAAATGCAGGTGCATGTGCACCTCTAAATCGTATAATGGAATTATACAACAACAAATTTAATGACATAGATATCTTTGGATTAACTTCTTCTAGATATAAAAAAGCTGTGTATGAGGTTCTATCTGAATTTGATGCAAGTTAATGTAATTGCTTAATTAGGTTAAATTTAATTTTTCACATCTGTGTATTATCTATATATGTGTATGTGCGTGTATGAATATATTTGTATGTATATGCGTGCACATGTACATGCATATATGTAAATTAGCTTGTTTTTCTCTGTATTTATTGGTGAACGGGTCGTTTTTAATAGAACATTATATTTTAATTTTTAATTGTTACGTACATAGACCCAGTGGTAATATGTGGATAACGGTGTTGTCATCATCATCATCATTACAGCCCTTCACAAGTCCACTGCTGAACATAGGCCTCCCCCAAGTAATGCCACAAAGCACGGTCCTGAGCCACCTGCATCCATCGACTTCATGCATGTCTTACCAGGTCGTCACTCCATCTAGTGGGGGGTCGCCCTACACTACGCCTACCGGTACGAGGCTGCCACTCGAGAACCTTTCTTCCCCATCGGTTATCGGTTCTTCGAGCTATATGGCCGGCCCATTGCCACTTCAGCTTACTAATCCGTTGGGCTATGTCGGTCACTCTGGTTTTACTGCGGATATCCTCATTTCTGAGTCTATCACGCAGAGAAACTCCAAGCATAGCCCTCTCCATAGCTCGCTGAGCGACCTTAAGCGTCCTCATAAGGCCAGCAGTGAAGGACCACGTCTCAGATCCGTAAGTCATCACTGGCAACACGCACTGGTTGTACAATCTAGTTTTTAGAGATTGAGGTATACCTGACGAAAAGATATGTCGTAATTTCCCGAACGCTGCCCAGCCGAGTTGAATCCGTCGATTGACCTCTCGGTCGAAGTTGGACTTACCTAGTCGGACTATTTGTCCCAGGTAAACGTACTCGTCAACAACTTCGAGCATAGTGCTCCCAACAACTACCGGCATAGGTGTGACATGGACATTAAACATGATCTTTGTTTTGTCCATGTTCATCTTAAGACCTATCCTTTGGGAGGCACTATTGAGGTCATTGAGCATAAAGCTTAAGTCCTCCAGCAATTCTGCCATAATGACTATATCGTCGGCAAATCGAAGGTGAGTGATGTACTCGCCATTGATGTTAATACCGTATCATTTCCAGTCCAGTAGCTTGAAAACATCTTCCAACGCAGCGGTGAAGAGTTTCGGGGATATAACATCACCCTGTCTTACACCTCTCTGCAGTTGGATATGTTTCGAGCTCTGGTTCTGTACTCGGATAGCCATCGTAGCCCTACTGTACAAACACTTCAGCACTTCGATGTACCGACAGTCAACTTGGCACCGCTGAAGGGACTGTAGCACCGCCCAAATTTCGACGGAATCAAAGGCTTTCTCATAGTCCACATATGCCAGGCAAAGTGGCAGATTGTACTCTTCGGTCTTCTGTACAATCTGCCGCAGGGTATGTATGTGGTCTATGGTACTGAAGCCTTTTCGGAAACCGGCTAGTTCGGGAGGCTGGAAGTCGTCGAGTCTGCGTGCGAGACGATTCGTAATGACTCTCGAAAATAGCATGTAGACGCGGCTCAGAAGCGAAATCGGTCTGTAGTCCTTCAAGAGAGCGTTGTCGCCTTTCTTAAAGAACAAAACCACCGCGCTTCTGCTCCACGCCTCCGGAGTAGTGCCACCATGGAGGACGGAATTGAAGAGCTTCCGAAGGACTTCAAGTACCGGTTTTCCACCCGCTTTCAGAAGCTCCGCTGTAATTCCATCCTCGCCCGGGGCCTTGCCGTTTTTAATGTGGTGGAGAGCCATTCTAATCTCGCTCAGACTGACGTCCGGGATATCATCGGAATAGTGTCGGATAAGACTTGCTCTTGGATCGTTACTCACACTTGCGTGTGGCCCCAACGATGATGTGTACAGCTGCCCATAGAACCTCTCAATCTCACTCAAAATTTCAGGTGTCCCGGAAACGATGTTGCCACACTCAGTCTTCAGCTTTGACAGTTGGCTCTTTCTGGCAGACAGATCTCTGGCAAAGACTTTGGAGCCCTGGTTCCGCTCGATCGCTTCTTTAATACGAGAAGTATTAAAGTTGCGTAAGTCTCGCCGCATGCATTTGGAGATCTGTCTGTTCAGTTGCCTGTATGCTGTCAAATCTGTTGACGATTGCAGCCTCATCTCCCGTCTAACAGCCATGAGATTAAGAGTGTGATCGGAGAGTTTTTGTGTTCTTCTGCGGCGGGTCTTGCAGAACTTAGCTCCGACCGCATGGACAGTTTCCACGAGCTTGTCGTTCATATCGTCCACTGCATTGCAACGTTGTTGCAATGCAGTGGACGATATGAACGACACGGTGTTGGGTGTTGAACGACGTGGTGTTGATTGTATGATTATTAAGCTTAAATATAGTATTGTGTTTAATAATAAGATTATATTGTACAATTGTTTGTTATTCCTAATAAAGAGAAAAAAAAGACCCTTTTTACTGGAAACGAGGCATTCCATCTCAGTCCTCAGGCCTGGCCATGCATCTGCATTTTGATTTTTTTAATTGAAGATAAATTTAGATTTCTATGGGACACAGCATCCACTTAGCATCAGGTGGACTGTGTGCTCGCTTGTCACCCTTATACCAAAAAAAAAAAAAGACTTTTCTAGACTTTCGATTCGGAAAATTTCTCAGAGACGCGAATTTCCTTCGGGAGAAATCTAGCAGGGAATGAAATTAGTTTGCTCATGCATTGTGACATTTAAAGCGAACACTAATACCTTGAGCTACCATGGCCCTTAACTTAATTTTTTACTTAACTAATTCTCAAGAGACATGCATATTTATGTAAATGACAATGACATACTTTTGGTCAGAATCCAGAACCTCTAACTGATCTAGTTGGAGTGAAGACATAAATTCCGTTAATTCTGTGTTTTTAGCTTCTGCCTGTGTCACAACATGTCGTAGTAATTTTGCTTTCTCCTCAGAGTACATAGATGCCGCCTCGTGTGCACCCATTGGTACTAAACGAGAGAAAATGTCGGGACCTGATATCTGTAAGCAACATTATGTTCAAAATTTTAAAAAACTTGCACTAACGTAACTAAAGTGTTGAATAATTAGTTTATTATCTGTTGAAATTAGTAATTCGCTTTACTCATCTCAACAGAGAATGCGCTTTGTAGTGCGATGGAATGGCTATCTGAAACGACCTGAGAGCGATCAGGCACAGGGCCAACAGCTATATGGCATAGTTTACAAGCATGGGAATGAAAAACTGCCAACTTCCTCTAACTGTCTGCCTCAGATTGTCAGGAGCTGTCCGACTGATTTTGGCTCAACCCGGTTCCATATCTGGGACCACATGATCAGGGTTGCGTTTACGCCCACTAGATTAGACTAACTAGGCAGTCAATTTCATAGTACGTGAGCAACCTATTTTTTTATTCTATTATTATTTTTCTACTATTATCACTGCGACCTATAACATCTATTGTGATCGCTGCTATGGCTATAGATAGGCTACTATGGCTAGAACTAGGCAGTCAATTTCATGGTACGTGAGCAACCTAACTTAGATATACGGCGTCAATTCTGAAACTGTTAGTCTAACTGCTAGTTCATCATATGTATAGGAATGAACTAATTAAAATGAACGTAACAGTGATCTCTTGTAAACCAGATGAGAAATACCCCTACTGGTAATGGGGGGCAGCATCAAATTTACGAAACCGTACTGCGATCTCTAATTAATCACACTGGTAGAGATCGTACTACAGTAGAAATAAGAATGAAGAACAGGTTTTATTATTTCTAGAAAGAAAATGTCTTTTTTTAAGAACAAGAGAATCCAATAATCCCATTTTATCTCGTGGGAAGCGACAGATGGAAATGAAACAGGAGATGGGCAGCAGCATCTTCGTGTTAACTCAAAATATTAAAAAACTTTGTATGCTGGATTCAAGCGGAAACTCGTTTTATGAGGCATTCCATCTTAGTCCTCACGGGTGACAATGCATCTGCATTTTGATTCTTAATCGAGGATAAATGTAGATCGAGTAGTCTCAGTCCACCATCAGGCGGACTGTGACTGCTTGTTTGTCAACCTTATTCTATGAAAAAAAAATGCCTAGCTACCTGCCAAGTGTCGCAACTATGGCAATTATTACTCTCACGAAGCAATCTATAGGTGTGGTGTTTGATAGTGAACTTTTGATAGGGTATAATGGATGACCAGTACCCTGGCGACTTGCAATTCCACAGTAGGAATTACGCGCGTGATTACGCGCTGTTAAAAAAGAACACTAGTCCTCCTATGGGTCAAATCTACGGAGGAGGCCTATGTGAAATGGAGTTTTGAAAGGCCTTAATGAATAAATTATAAATGAATAATATTGAAAGGGAGAAAATATATCTCTGTGAACTCTATTTATATTTTAACATACCTCAGGGTCATTAAAATTAATTGGTAGAGTTTTAACAAGACAAGCCGGCTTCAAATCTAGCAGCAGATCTTTATCGGGCACTTCCTCATGGTATATGAACTCATTCTCATTCTTAGCAGCCTTCCTCTTCCCCTCAACAACGTCATTCGTGAATGTTAATGCTTCTTGAGTCACTTGGACTGGTTCAATATATTTAGCTAGTTTCCTGGCTTCGTTTAATTTGTCTACTGCCTGCTGATAGTAAGCCACTCTTTCTCCCATCTTTTGTTGTTCTTCCGCATTCATACCTTAAGTACAAAATAAGTAATTATTATTCACTGTAGTCAGTGTTGCCAGATGTCTCGCTTTTGACGGGACATTCCGATTTTGTGCTGAAAAATGTCACACTCGGGACAAAACAGTTCCATTTTTTGTGGATTTCACGACGGTGCTGCGACGGCCTGGGCGACCTAACCTGCCGCATATTAGCTTACCTAATAGCGAAATGAATAATTTCTTTCACTAAGTTTCAATTAGTTTTTAATGCGATAGTAAAAAAAAGAACCCCGATTTCATCCAATGAATTAGTCTTTTACATAAAACGATTTAAAATTCCGCTGCTGCTGCTGATGTAACTTGGTACCACTCTCTTAATTCTATTTTTGTTACAAAGCAGCATTGCACCAACTACTGTTTTCAACATTCAATGTTCAACATCCAGATGTCATAGTTAACTGCGGTTACCATAGATTAAAATTTTAACACATCTGACATCTGAACGTTGAACATCTCAGTTCCTCAAGTGACCATGGGTGTATAGTGAATAAAAACTTTAAAATTGCTATTATCCAAACAGACCGACAGATACATAAATCATCTACTGGGCAATTGAAGGTAAATTCTTTTTTTGCAATTGCGCAGTAGACGTTTACAAGTTGGTTAGGTCAATAGCAATTTTAAAATGCTGGTTTTACTATACACATTTTAATGAACAAATTAATAAAAATTTGACAATTAGAGGATGTCTAAACTCCGCCAATTCGAACGTTTTTAGTATATTTCTTTCAGTTATTTAAATTTTTAGAAACTTGAGATCAGTCCAGCAATGTAATGTATGTTGAAGTTAGGTTAATCTACGTTTTTTCTTCTTTCATTTGTTGCGATTGCGATATATTCATCAGTTGTGAAGTGATTTTATCGATTCTTTTTTTATTTAAAGGGTTATATATCAGGGTAATAAAATAAAAATTTGGAGAAACAACGCCATCTCTAAGGATGGGAAAAATAGGGGATGAAGTTTTACATGTATTATTTGACGACATACTAGTATTTACATTGAGATGAGAAGTCATGTTGTTACTTAGTCAACTCAAAAAAAAATTAACACTAGCAATCTGCCTCGACTTTGCATGGGTGATATTTGGATTCTACAACAGCACTACCTACCAGGTCTAAATATGCCTATAACCGTCGCGGAAGTGCCAGCAATATGTTTACAAAGTTTTACCACAATCTGATGAACGGTTTGGCAGCGCATAAAATACAAACAAACAAATATAAATTTTATATGCTAGATTTAATAAAAAGTAAAAGGCAACTTGCAAGAACTAAAATAAAATAAAATAATTTGTACATATTAGCTTCTGAAACTTTAATTAGCTTGGTAGGCTTACCCTAGTTAATAATTTTTTTTATAAAGTTTGCAGGTAAATAATTCGGGCAATTTGTGTTCAATGTCAGCCGTTAACCATGAAATTGTTAGGTGCCAATTTTAAGTTAAATAAAACATGAAATGTCCGCCAACACGCACTGCGGTAGTGCAGTAGAAAAATTGCTCTATAATTGTCGTATTCAAAGATTTATTGTTATTTTACTTGGAGGTACTTGTTTACTAATAAAGCAAATTTATTAATAAACAAGTATACAAAATATAGGTAATTTAATATTCACTTATGACAGTTTGTCTTTTGTCTAGCTACCAAGCTCAATACATAACTATATTCAACCTCTGTATTTTATTCTATATTCTGAACATATTAATAAACCTCTTTGAAATGAGAGGATACCTGTACCTAGTAGTTGGATGGAATAGGCTGTAACTTAACTTTACTTTTACCATACATCAAAAGAGATAATGATAAATATTAACATTTAGATATGAGATAAATATTCACTATTTAAAAGATTTTTTGTAAAGCTATCTAAGTCAATGACATAGAAAAATATTTACATATCTTATCACAACGTTTTTGTCAGTAATGATTCATACCTTGATATAAACAAAGAATACATCCGATGTACCCTGCTTTGAAGGAGAGGTATCGATGCCACTGGTTGTACAGCTTAGTACCAATTATTTCGTGAATGTTATCAGTTCCTGTTGAGGGTCCGAGATGTGCTAAAGAGTTTTTGTAGAATGACAACACTTGAGCTGCCACAGCGCCTATAGAAAGATACAAATTCAGTTTTAAAATCTCAGCGACGGTTGCCTATTAGTAGAGTGCGGACTGCATGCTCATAAGGTTGTTGGTATCGAATCCGCCAATCAACTGTTCCCATAAATTACTCTTAACACAAGCATTTAAAGCTAACAGGAGTGGTTACAGAGAGTATTAGTAATATGTATAGCTTTGCTAGTATTCTTTATAAAAAAATAAAATCATTACAACAAACCATAAGCCTTACATAGAGCTGACCAAAACTTAGCGTACTTGTATCAGCCTTAAAAAGTTGTAATAATTGTAAGTTAACAATAGTATAATTAACATTTAGACTTTAACCTTTGCTTATCATTTTAAATTAAAATTGTATATTTACATTTGAAATAAATTAAAAACTTATATATAAAATGGGCTTCCGTGAATCAAAAATCAGTTTGAACACTACTGAGTATATACTAAGTAGTAAAATTTTTGTGTCAATTAAATATGCATTATTAAGGATAACTCAAAAACCACTAGTCAGATCCTGATCAGATTTATATGGGACTACATGAGAAGTACAAGCTTTCAAATAAAAAAAGAATCATCAAAATCGGTTGTCCTAAAAAAAGTTCTAAAGTAACACAAGTTGAAAAAAATTTAGTCAAATTGAGGACCTCTTCCATTTTTTGAAGTGAGTTAAAAATAGTACAGTACAGTATACTAATAAAGTAATAGTAACACTACTTTTGTATTTCAATGCAAGAAATAAGTTTTTAGTTTTCTATAAAAAGGAAATACATAATAATAACAAGACTTTTAATTGACAAAAGGCCTAGAAATGCTATGAAAATTAAATAATTGTTTTGATAGAACATGCAATATAAAACTATGGCAATTCTATTATTGTTTATCTACTAGTATTATTATCTACTAACCAATCACACTGGATTTCCTTGTATCCTGAATACTTTTATCTAAAATGCACTCCTGCGCTTGTGCAAAGCATATTTCTTGTAATAGTGACAATATCTCAGATGACACGTCAGCACCAGGTGGTTGGGGATAGTGCTCTTTTAGATAATTAAATGCCCATGCAGCTTGCTGATAGTGAGTGCAGGCAGCTTTAAGACTGTCCGGCGATGTGCGAGGCTCTGCCGCACCTAGTTGAGTATGAAGTGCTCCAATATTGTACAATATGCAAGCCATTTCAAATCGAATGTCAGCTAAAGAACAACTCATGTTGGCATAGAGATCTTTCCTGTAAAACGAATATAAAATGTATGTCTTTTTTAAACAGCAAAATTTTTAAAGGCAGGACTCACAAATATGTATACAAACTACACATTTCTCAGAGCATCTGGGTTTCACAGCAGCTATTTGTTCACCTATCGCACTGACATTCTAGGATATGCAGTCAGTCTCAGAACATGTTCAGGATCACTCCATCATTACATCAGATTTGAAGGATCATAAATCCTTGCAAACCACAGATTTTACAAAGCATGGTTCATAAAGCTATTGAAATTTAAAAAAAAAATCTAATCTGCTCTTGGGTTTATATCCTAATTAATAAAATTAAAATTTTAACCCAAACATGCATACAGAATTGCAAGACTACAAGATATTGTAAGCTTACTCTGCATCATTTCGAACAAAAGTACAATAAAAAAATGTTGAAGATAGCCAGGCTTAATCAGGACAACTCAGTTCCCAGTTCACTTCATTGGATTTTAAGTACAATAATGTATCAATGACTAGCTAGCAGTTTCATAAAGCTTGAGAAACTTTTCTCCCTCTTCTAAGATAGAATTTACTTTAATTATAAATCACCTCTATTCCCTTTGAAAAATAACAATGAAAATTTAGGGAAAAAACTTACAATAGATTTTGCATATATAGTGAAAACTGTCTTATGCAAGTCTTTTAAAGAAAAATATTTTATTTTATCTCTATTAAGGCATTTTTCCACTCACTAGGCAACACCATCTCTCACATGATTTTTATTAGGAAAAATTATAAAACCATTGCAATGTTAATTGTAGATATAAATGTATAATGATTTATTTCTCGCATGATTTTTATTAGGAAAAATTATAAAACCATTGCAATGTTAATTGTAGATATAAATGTATAATGATCTATTTCTCACATGATTTTTATTAGGAAAAATTATAAAACGATTGCAATGTTAATTGTAGATATTAATGTATAATGATTGCTTTGTGGCATTACTTGGGGGAGGCCTATGTTCAGCAGTGGACTTGTGAAGGGCTGTGATGATGATGATGATGATGATGATGATGATGATTTATTTCTCACATGATTTTTATTAGGAAAAATTATAAAACCATTGCAATGTTAATTGTAGATATTAATGTATAATGATTTATTTCTCACATGATTTTTATTAGGAAAAATTATAAAACCATTGCAATGTTAATTGTAGATATTAATGTATAATGATTTATTTCTCACATGATTTTTATTAGGAAAAATTATAAAACCATTGCAATGTTAATTGTAGATATTAATGTATAATGAGTTATTTCTCACGTGATTTTTATTAGGAAAAATTATAAAACCATTGCAATGTTAATTGTAGATATAAATGTATAATGATTTATTTCTCACATGATTTTTATTAGGAAAAATTATAAAACCATTGCAATGTTAATTGTAGATATTAATGTATAATGATTTATTTCTCACATGATTTTTATTAGGAAAAATTATAAAACCATTGCAAAGTTAATTGTAGATATTAATGTATAATGATTTATTTCTCACATGATTTTTATTAGGAAAAATTATAAAACCATTGCAATGTTAATTGTAGACATAGATGTATAATGATTTATTTCTCACATGATTTTTATTAGGAAAAATTATAAAACCATTGCAATGTTAATTGTAGATATAAATGTATAATGATTTATTTCTCACATGATTTTTATTAGGAAAAATTATAAAACCATTGCAATGTTAACTGTAGATATAAATGTATAATGATTTATTTCTCACATGATTTTTATTAGGAAAAATTATAAAACCATTGCAATGTTAATTGTAGATATTAATGTATAATGATTTATTTGCATGCATGATAAAAAATTTAAGAAAATATTTTTCTAATCATGATTTATTTATTTCCTTAATACCAAAAAAAGTCGGTTGATGGTCACCAATTAAAAAAACATTTTCATGGTTAACAAAGATAAGTTCTTTCACTATGATTACACTTCTTTATTTAATTTTCGAGCGACATTGGTTTGTGGTTTTAGCCTCCCCAATTTGATAGTGATGATGATGTTAAGACAATACTACAGCAAAATTAGAAGATATTGAAAGCCACTGGTATTTAAGAAACATTTTAGACATCAGCAATAAAATAATAAAAATGTTAGAATAGTAAGAATAAAACAAATAATGAATAAAATAATATCTATTGTATACATAACCAATGCAAACTATGTCGTAATTATACTTTTTATAAATAAGTTAAATAGTAACACTCTATGTAAGAAGGGAGGCAGAGGAGATCAATATTTAGTAGTGACATAATTTAATTAAGGCATTACCAAACAAAAGTGCAAGCGACTGGTTGACCTTTAGCCATGGGGAATCGACTCTGCATTGCTCTCAGCTGGCAAAAATATCTGTTTAGAGCACTAAGGCCTGCAGCGTCGACAGTCGCCCTTACGGCGGCCGAACGTAGTCCTTCCAATTGATGTATTTCATTTCCATAACTATCTGGGTCTTCTCGATATGCTTCTGCTATATACTACAACATAAAATTAAGTAAGCATCCGTTAGAACAAAGAAAGGTAATATATTATTCACAAAACAAACTTATTTACCTGTTTTAGTTTAGGTCCAAAATGAGTATTCTCGGGGCTCACTTTTAATTCAAAACTGATCAAAGGTAATTTGGGCACAGCTTCCATGATTACTTAGAGGCTTTAATACAATTTTGCTGTTCTGATTGAACAAATTTCATCACAATCTGAAAATAAGAGTAAAAGCAAGAATTTTTGTTTAGAGATAATGAATGACACCTGATTCCACTGATGACACCTCTTTTTTTTATTTAACTAGCTTTACAGCTCTGGGTACTAGCCTTTATGAGGATGACATCTCTTTGGATGACACCCACAGAGTACATTGCACAGTAAACAGCATGGAGGTTAGAGAGAAGAAGAACGATCGCTACATGCTAAAGCATAGCCAACCTGTCCCTGAAATGCCGTTGGTAAGTAGTATCTGTGAAGTTAGCTGTTTATCAGTACAAGTAGATGAAGTTAGTTGAATTATGTACAAATTTTCTTTGTAGCATTGGTGAAAAAATAATCGTGCTCCGTAATTTTTTAATTTTGACAAAAAGAAATATTAAAAAATAGTTAAATATTATATTGTGCGTGGATGTGCAAGTAGTTTAGCATCTGATCGGAAAAATAGACTGAAAATGACTTTTATTGAGACAACTTAACGATCGCAGTATTTGTCCATATTTCTGGGACACTATTTTTTACAGCGATCGTTCCCCTTTTCTCTAACCTCCATGGTATGTACCATAGACTTATAATATACTGGCGTATAGACATGGGTCATACTTGTAAAATCGAGTACCAGGGCTTCCAAGTACATCCATCTTTCTTACGACTTTCAAGTATTTTCTTTCTGCATCGAAAATTGATCCGTAAAATCTTAGAAATAAGGAGTGCAATCGCATATGCTAAAGTAGTAAACTTTCAAGTCTTGTTGGAAGCAAAATACCTGCATAGAACATGTATCCGTAACTACATACAAATAAAGAGCACGTTCGTGTTAATAAAAAAAAACTTCCAAACCTTTAAAAGTTCCAACTTTCAACCCTTGTTTGGAAGAAAAATACTTGCGTAGAACATTGATCCGTAATTCAAAATAAATAAGAAGCAGAATCGCATTTACAAAAAAAAACTTCCAATCCTTTAAAGTAAATATACCTTGATAGAACATCGATCCGTTACTAAATATAAATAAGTAGCAGAATCGCGTCGAGTGTCAAGTGCCCACAGAGCGAGAATATTCAGATACTTTGAAGCCATAAATACCGTTGCGAGTATTTTGGGTCGGCACTTGGTCGGTATACCTGGTATAAAAATCTGGTCGCGTAAATACGCACCTTCCCTACTGGCGTATCGTAACTCTAAGCATAACTAGAAAGGAACATAACTAGTTGATGATGATAAATTGATGAGTTTGATGAATAGTTTTAAAAAGATACTCTATGGAGTAATAGTCGTAAATGGCCTTAAACTTATATACAGAGTAGTAATAGTATTCCGTCGACGGATTGTCGTTCCTGTTTTGTCGCCCGAATAGCGGTTTGAAGTCGATTTTGATTCGTAAAAGTGATCTGATTTTGTGAATGAATAATTTTGTGAAAAAAGTGAAGTGTCTGCGCGTGGGAACTATTAGAGAAAATGACGAAACAAGTGCTTTGATGTTGATATAAATTTCAAATTATTTTGATCGCTTGGGTGCCTTATGAACTTGAGTGGCTATCGTCATCAACTGTCCGCTGGGTTGAGCTGTGGTCAAAATCTCCCAAAAACTTCGCAAAGATTCCGAAAGAAATGATAGGCTCAGAAGGGCTAGAATCCAGAGCCAGTAAGAAAATAATATATTATAGAGTATCTTTTTATAACCAAAAACTGCCGAAAACCCGCAAAAACCACAGAATACATTTATCCTGATGGGAAGAACGAAAACTTCATACAAAAAAAATGCCAACAACTTTTGACACTAGCGCGCCAGTTTTTGACCCATGAAATAATTTTCGCGCCAGATTTCAAAGCTGATGATAAACTCATGATTTTATTTTATTTTATGGCATGTATCATGAAAACAAAGCGAAATTCTGGTATTTAATTTGAAAATTACCTGAATTTCGATTTATTTTCATGATACATACATATTTATGGCAAGGTATTAAATAAAACGAAATTGTAAGCGTGTTTTAAAATATTTATTTTTCTTTTCATTGCTTTTTTCGAAGCTTCATCGGTGAACTGCCTATTTTTTAAAATATAGTGTCGTTTTATGCATATACATATAGTAGAAATAATTATATGCAGTTTATTTTTATCATAGTGCTCTGAACAGTCAAGCAACCATTCGAAATTTAATTTTGTTCTTAAAATTTCTATAAATTCATTTTTTTTTATTTTACACCCATGCTCATCCAAAAATTTATTAACAATTGTTGCAGCAATCTCCACTGTCTCCGTAAAAAAATTATTAACATAATGTAGACTGTTGCGCATAAAACTATATTCTTTAAAACTTGTGAATAAATGACTTACCTCTGTGTTCTGGTCTGCAAGCATTGTGATTTTACTGATGGCAGATGGGTACTAATTTTTTTATCATAAAGCCACATACATATGCGCAAGCTTGCAGTTCTCCAGAACACTGAGGTATTACAGTATTAGATGCTTCTACACCTTCTGTTAAATCAAAAGTTTTAAAAGCTACATTTGTTTCTTTAATTTGGTCAACTTGACTTAAAAAAGATTTTAAATCATTTAATATGACATTATCGTCTTCTTTGCAATTTTTATTTTTACTGCTATGCAATAAATTGTAGATCATGGAGGTTTTGAGAGCTGCAACAAATTGTAGAGTGTTTGGGTTCGGGTTGCATCCACAATTGCTGCAGATGCAACCAAAACAATTTTCTAATGGATCTTGATTGAGTCTGCGCGTTGATAAACTTTTTACATTCTATTGCCTTTCTAAATTAAAAAAACAGACGCTCAACTGCATTTATAGTTCTAATAAAACCTTCCTGCGAAGGAGGCTTGCACTTGCATCTGGCCCCAATAAATGGTAATTCTTGAAACAGGATTTTCATTTCCTTAAAATAATGTAAATGTGGACTTCTGCGGGTAAAATTTGTAAGGAATTTTTTTCCTCTTTTCTGATCAGGCGTATCGCCATTTAAGGTGTCAAACAGCTGGTCTATATTTTCTATCAGTATGGCTGTCGTCGTTGCTTCTTGCGGCAGTTAATCTGGAAAGTAAACACTCATTTTTTATTTCATAGTGAAAGGTTAGGGAAAATGAAATGAAATTGAAGACAATGGGAACTTCACGCGTTCACCGTTTCGCGTCTCGCACCCTCGTTTGCTCTTGGAAGCGTGTCGGGGAGGGACGCACGAGACAAGACGAGACGAGCGTGTACAGCAGGCATAAAAGTTACACCTAAAAAGTAATCAAAATTACACTAAATAAAGTAATCTTTATAAAAATATTCAATTATAAAAGGAAGCTGTCAACGCGAAGTAGCTTAATGTTATCTTATTAGAATGATTATTTGAATAAGCTCTAATAACGGTTGATTGATATTTTCAGAAACTATTATATTATATTTTGAGACGTCGATTATTTTTGAAGATTATTAAAAGTTATCCAATAAGACAACTTACTGTTCGCAATGTTTGCAAGCATTCCTGCAGCGACTGAATGGCTGAATACTTGGCAAAATAAGCTGACTTTCATCTTTTGTTTAAAATTGGATTCAATATGCTGCTTGGTTAAAGCAGGTGCAAAAACAAAATTTCGATTTTCATTGTCTTTTTCAAAGAATGATTTAATGTGACTCCACTTGGCTACACCTGTAATAATAAACATGTAAAATATATTATAAATAATGACAGAAGTATTAAAAAAAATACATTTATTTGAGTCTGTGTTAGTTAATATTAATCTGATGATCATCCGCGCGGCAGGTTGCACAAGACAAGATAAATCTTATGAAGTCTGAATTGCCACCTTTGACCTTAGTCATGTACTCATGTCATACCTAATTATTATCTATTATTTACAACATTTAAATTACCTGGTATAGATTTTCCATCAATTTGCAATACTTAAGGGCATTTAATGTCGTACTTCCATAAATTATTTCTGAAGCATTTGATTAGGTGAGGTGGATCTATAATTGTGACCATTTCATGGTCTTTAAACTCAAAATATGGTTATGCCACTACACATAAAAAATAAGTTCAAATTTTGAAAGTGGAACTCTAACAATATTATACTGTTGTATTTTATTATGATTGGTCGTTGTGTTTTTGTTGTATGACATTCATCAAATTCTATAAGACCATAAATAATGTTGTACATACATAGATGTGAGTGAAAATTAGTATAAGTACTACAAACCTTCAAGCTATCAGTAGTTGGTTCACATATGGTTGGCATCTGAACAGGTAAAGATGTAGTTGGGTTGGCTATGGTTGGCATCATTATGGTGATATTAATCCACATAATTAGCAAGCATTAGTTTGTTTCTTATTTATATGAGAAATTGGTCACTGTGCTCGAAATAGGGAATATGCATGAAAAAATATTCATAAGGCATACAGTTTATCTAAAAATATACAAAACATAATGCTAACAGGGCAATAGAATCAAAATTGATATAAAAACAAACAAGATATAACCATTTTAAATAATTATATCTATCCCTCTCGCGAAACACTGTTTTTTATGGCAGATGTATGGTCGGCACAGACATTGCCGTCATAGTCTTTATTGGACTTCTCGTTCTAATTGGTATCTTTGTAGCTTTATAACATTGTCGCTGATGAAGGTATTTTAAAAATTATTTCATAATTGTTTACTAGAAGTTAATTAATTTTTCAAATAAAAAAATGCATGAATATTCCCTATTGCCCAGGAAAACATCATCATCAAATTCTATAAGACCAAAAATGTGAACAAAAGTTTCACAAGTTTTAATGTTGTTCATATACAACGTTATACATGTGAGTGAAAATTATTATAAGTACTACAAACCTTCAAGCTATCAGAAGTTGGATAACATATGGTTGGCAACTGAACAGGTAAAGATGTAGTTGGGTTGGCTATTGTTGGCACCTGAACAGGTAATAAAGGTTCCTACACTAGCATCTGAAAATTACAATGAGAAGATTTTATTTATGTATTTATTTATTTTATTTAACAAGTACACTTACAATACACATATATGACAATCACGAAAACATAGACATTTCTATACTCTCTGATATGTATATCAATAACAAGTGTACATAACATTCACAGATAGAGTCATGCAATTTTGGGTTAATTTGGAGTACAAATATCATCCAATTAATACAATGCAAATTAGAACTATCCAAATAAATTATGTACTTAAATAAGAAAAATCTAAAGATAAAAAAACAGGTTTAATTATTAAAAGGGAATATGGTAAGATTTTATACTCTCTTCAGGAGTATGTATATTTTTAATTTAAGTTAAAGATATATTATATTGAAGATGTAATTTATATCTGTAACTCGACGATAAATGATTTGTAAGTTTAATTTCGAATGCAATATAAGTCGTTAAATATGTCAATGCTAGGTATGGTTTTACAAAATTCTTTCTATTTTCCACATATACGCTCGATAGGAGCGTGATTCCCGAGATGAGTTTTCGCGAAAGGAATATGAAATATTTTTTTGATGCGACAACGGGGATATTTACGCAGAAAATCAAATGAAATGAGGTCAACGAGGTCACTGCACTTAACCTAATGGTATTTCGGAGAGACATCATTTTAAACTTATCCAGTCGCTGATAGTAAGGCTGCCTATGTGAGATACCACTGGCAGGAAAGGCATCCTCATTTTTGTGTTCAACTCGTTGAAAGCTTCATGCTTGAACTTCTAATAAAAAAGAGTAAGTAATACTTTTATGAAAACCATTATTTGGGATTGACGGTTGTGTATTTATTTTGGTTTTTAACAATACTATGGTTGACGTTGAGTTAACTGTTTTTATTATTACTGATACAAGTCTACTCTTGACCTGAATCATGCCTGACGAAAATTAATGAGGTCTATTTATTTACTTATATAAACTTTATGTACAACAGTGGTACAAGGGCAGATTTAATGCATCAAGACATTCTCTACAAGTCAACCGTTTGGTTGTTTGGTTTCTCTAAAACAAAATAAAAATTAAAATAGAATTTAGACAAGACCTATTAATTTCTTTCTGTGAGTTTTAGCTTAAGTAGTTGTTTGACTGTACTTATAAATTCCAACCACATATCAAGCTTTATGATTGATGGAGTTTTGAGTAACATAGTAATTAATGTTATCTATCTACAGACTACTAAGAGGATACTATAATACGCACAAAGAGTATAATAAGTAAATACGCATCAGACAAGAATCTTAGAACAACCTGGAACAACCAATACGGAACCCAGTGTTGCCAGATGCCTTGAACCTTTTATCTGTATTAGAAACCGCTAAAATCTGTATTTAACCTGTATGCTATTTAAACTTAAAATCTGTATAATATAATAAACCAAAATAGAATAATTGATCATCATCATCATTGATTCTTTTGAAAAACAAGGAATAACTACTAACGTGATAAGCTGATAAAGTTTGATTATCGTTATTAAATAATTTTTTTATAGAATAACGGTGACAAGCGAGCACACAGTACACCGATGGAAAGTGAATGCTATGGCCCATAGACATCTACATTTATCCTTGCTTAAGAATCAAAACGCAGATGCGTTGTCACGCCTGAGGACCAAGATGGAATGCCTCGTTTCCAGTAAAAAAAGGGTCTCCGGATTTCTACACTCATCATACGAAGCACAGTAGTATTAAGCTGGTATTTTACGCTGGTATTCTGTGAGAGCGTGGTCCTTCCTCGTTCGAGCTGAGTCATTCGTGCTGCAACCATAATATAGCCGCAGCGTGGCTCTACCAAGTATAAAATATACACTATACACAAATAAAATTATATAGCAAAATTGAACACATTAAATTAAGTAAATAACGTATTAAAACTCAAACATTTGCAACAAACGAACATATAATTAATTTATTATTTTGAGTCATACATATTTTAAATATACATATTATATAATACAAGTCTGCCGTACTTACTAATTACGTTGTGAAAAAATAAATTAACCATAAAGAATAGACTCTTGCAATGATGTGTGTAACGCGGTATCTATAAAAAAAATATAGTTACTTATTTTGCTTCGTTCTGTTTTAAGTTTTATATTATGGTAACCCAATCAATAGAGTTAGAAAACTCTGTATAAAAATCTGTATCCAATGCTAATCTGTATCACACACCGAAAATCTGTATAAATACGGGGAAATCTGTATATATGGCAACACTGATTTGTATTTGTCATATGTAAGACCATAGATAAATAAATATGTAGCAAGCTATGTAAGACCTGGCTCTATCGAAACTTCACCAAATATTAGCGAGAAATATTTTTTAGATTCTTGCCGATTTGCAACCTAGGAATAAAAACATCAGGTAATTAACTGAACATAATAATATACTATTTGTCAAGAATTTATGAAGATTTTTACACTGCTGTTTGTCCTATCATTTTAAAATGTTTATAGATGGATCGTGGTTCATTGATATCTGGAAACAAATATGTATACTTTTTATAGTTAACAGTGAACAGCAGGCCCATTCCTTAAATTTTATGCCATCAAAATGATAGTCACTTGGTAGTACATTGTGTGGTATACTATATAGCTTTTTTATGAGCATGTAAACACTATGTATCCAGCAAATAATACAAATGATATTAAATTAGATTGTTTAGTGTCATTGCCAAGTCAATCTATTTATTTAAAACATAAAAGGATTTCAATATTAATATGGCTAACATAAGATGCTGTTAGGTTGGCTAATTACGTAATAACGTAAGACAGAAGGACCCTAAGTAAGTAAGGACTGAATAAATTAACCGACTTGGTTCACACAATTTTTTACGGTAGAAGAACTGAGTTACGAGACTTGGTTTCTTTTACATGTTATGTTTTTGATGGCATCTCATTTCATTTTGTATATAGCCGTACTTTTTTCCTTTCCGGTACCATCTACTTCTTGAATACCAACAAAGTACCTATCTACACCTATTATTCCATTATATTATACATATACAGGTACACTGATTAATTTACTGCAAATGTAATTTTGTAATCCTTTATTTATATGGGATTACAAAGTTATTTATGCAGTTAATGTATCTAGAAAACTGGACCAAAATTGTAAAAAATTTAAATTTCTATAAAAAAATAAGTTATTTAAGATACTTTCTTATTCAGAGAAACAATTTTGATGTAAAGATGTTACTGACGTAAGACTAACAAATATTAGTTAATAATGTCTTAAAATTGTTTACTTAAATATCAGAAAATTACAAATCTGCTTTACTTTCTATAATACAAAAACTTAGGTGACACTTATAGTGGTTGTTGCTAAATAAATAATTTGACTATACTTAAAAACATTTTAGAACATTGACTATTCATTTCAAACAGAGATGAAATGAATAGTCAATGTTTTTAAAAGTTATTATTTTATCTTGTTGTAGACTTTTTTGTTAATTTATTGTTATAAAGGACTTAGTCGCTAAGCTAGCACATCATCCCATTCTGACTACAATTACTTAATCACTACAATCAAATACAAAATGTATTAAAGTAACAATAGTTATGTGTATTCTGACTACAATTACTTAATCACTACAATCAAATACAAAATTTATTAAAGTAACAATGGTTTTGTGCAATAAACACAACTATAAATAATCACACCTGAGGAATAAGTGGAATTATAAATAGTCACACCTATTCCCTACACAGAAACAAGTCTGCTAGCTTGACCAGCATTTTAGCCTCCTTCGACATTGGATAAGCCAAAATACTGTACAAAGTGAAAATTCCTATCACTACCAAAACATTCTAATTGCTTCATTCAAGACACATTCAATCAAAATATGTTGGAAATTTTCAACTATTCCACATATGTCACGATTTGTGTTGGCACTTTTTTCATCAAAAAAGAAAACTTGTTCGATGGAATATGTAATCTAAGAATAGGTCTTATGTAGTTTCTTTTTAGTGGACAATTATCTGTTCACAAATTACAGGTTATTTGTGGCTGAATTGTTCAATACCAGATACTCTTCAACAGACTGACAGTTAATCGGATCGATTTTGCACGGTCGATAATATTATTCACTTTGCAATTTAGTAATAAACGAAATTATTATTTATTTATGAAATAAAATTTAGTTTCCAATATTTATTTATTTATTTATTTATTCTTTTTTGTACACCACAATACAGAAACATCAATATAGTTAAAACTAATTAAAGTATGTACAATAGGCGGTCTTATCACTCTGAAAGTGATTTCTTCCGGACAACCTTGCGTAGAGGAATGATGCAAACAAAAGTTACAAATAGAGGGGGACATAGAAAATAATAATAAAAAAATATATAATAATACATACAAATAAAATAAGTGAAAGTTATATAAATAAAATATCATATAATAGATTAAATGAAAAGAGTATGAGAAAGGTAAAGTAATTTATCTAATAGCGTCTAAATAATACGATTTAACAAGACTTTTGAAAGAGTGAAGGGAGTGAAGAGATTTAGCACGACGAATATGGAGAGGTAAGGAGTTCCACAATCGCACAGCGGTTACGGTGAAGGATGTCAATAAAGGGTTAAGTATCTTAAGATTAATGTGTAATTTTTTATATTAATTAAAAGTGTTTCTATGTAATAGAAAAAAATACTTACTTCGAACGAAGTTTTCTGGAAATTACGTTATTTCAACAATTTTTTCTGCTATATTTGGATAGAAATTAAAAAAAAAAACTGATCTGGCTACAAACAAGTAGACCGTATACTTATGTTATTTATATTTTTTAATGTTTGAAATATTTTGTAGTTTCGTTGTAAAACGAAGACAAAAATCCGTAGACAGAGAATCCTATCTCTGTCTACGCAAAAATCACTTGAAAAAGGCTTGTGAATATTGGTGATTTGCCATTATTATATAGATAATATGATACATCCCTTCAAGCCAGATATTGGATTAAGAATTAGACTATTATAATAAAAATAAAAAAAGTTAAAATTCGTTTTCTTGTTCACACAAACGGTGATCAGATTTGTCCGAAATGAGTTGATTTCGCGCACGGGGCCTTAATGCCCTCCTAAGGCGTGCCACGTTTTGCACACCTGAAAAATGTTCACGTGTGTCTTTAAACACCGTCCTGAGAATTATCCATTCAGCCGCGTCTCCATCGTAGACCGGTAGTCCATGGAGGAAATGAGGCGGGGAAGTCTTATCTTTACGCGCAATTTTAATTGCACTCACAATCGCGTCGGTCAACACTGACCACAAGCGAGTGAAGTGTCACTCGCTTGTGCCTTCTGTGCATCTCCTAGATCGCGCGTTTCTCAGCGGTGTGATCCCTTGGACGCTTCCTTTTCTGCCGCATCGTGCTGCGTTACACTAACCGGCACACACATTATGGTATGCTGAACCCAACTCTTCACTAAAGGTTCCACTTGCGTATTCCGCTCTTCATAATTCTCGCTCGAGTCGATCTCCTCTTTCCGATTGAGGCGTGTTAACTCTAATAGTGACTTAGCTAAAGCTACTGCTGCTTCTGACCCCGAGCTCTGAGCGTTCGAATTTAACCCGTGTTTCTAATTCGGCTCTCAGCCTGGCTGATCGAGATGACCTACTGCCATTTCTTGATTGATTTCTATTCAGCTGGTCGACTACAATTTTCATCGACGCCGCTTCTTCGGTTCCAGCTTGACCGTTGTTCTCGGCTATTGCTTCACTTCTGGATACGACAGACTTTTGTGTGACGCTAGACTGCGTACCAATGGCTTCCGTCCTGCTGCTTGTCGCTGCTACAGACATTCCCGAATCCTATGTGTTCGTGGATGTTTCGATGGTAGCCCCACTCAATGTAATAGTTTGGTCGCTCCAGATAATGCAGTTTCCTGCGCCTTCTTTGAAACCCCTGTTCATGTCCTGGTGCCCTCGGCCCTCTCATCTTGTTCCTGTGCCCTCTTTATATTGTAGTAGGGGAACTGTTGGCCTATGATGTCCCTAAAGCCTGACCTCCCTAATAATCCCTAACACTCCCTATCGGTTTCTATAAATCTTCGGACGGAACCTACCGCGGTGAACTCCCCAAGGATGGAAATCGTGCAGGAAGGGTGAAACAGGTACTACTCGGAAGTGGACGTACGCTTTACAGGTTTCTCAGGGTACGGGAGGAAAACCAAACCTTTGGCGCGTGCCTACTCACAGGCCCTGCTTCACGCATGACGTAACGGTGCAGCCGAGTTATTCAAAGGCAGACCCACTCAATAGTTTTATACCGTTTTATACCGCACCGTTAGATACTCGAGATACTCTGGAGGAGATCACGGTAAACTACTTTTCTGAATTAATTATTATAAATTGGCAGGGTATTTTTGGTAGTTTACTTGAAATTTTCTAAACCTTCTTTTTTTCGTTTAAATAATCTGGGCTATATTATCCATAACAGCGATCTTGGCTAGGTGTAAAATTGAGAGAAAAAAAAACTACTTTTTATTATAATCAAGTATTTATTTATTGTGATAATCAATTAGAAAATACACACAAACGACTGATTAATTTACCACTCTCAACATGTCTTCTTGAAACGAAAGAGTTCCCTGTCCGTTAAAATAACTCATAAATTTATTTCTTTCAATATTTCCTTCATCGTTGCGCTGTCTTTCATTAATTTGCGCTAGTGGTGTAAGTTCAAAAAAATCTGCTTACTATTCTTCTGATCGGAATGACAACTCATTCACATTTTCTGCACCTACGCAGCTTCATGTAGGTGTTCGATTTTTCTTAAATAATTATGCAAGGAACAGCAGGCTAGCAATACTGAGTCAACGTTATCAATATTTACGCTTATTTTTTGGCGGGAAATTCTAATAGGCTCTGGATAATCTATAATTAAATATAATTTTTTCGGAGACAGAGAAGGTTTCTCTGTTGCAAATTCGTAATTTGCATTTACGACCGCAAACAGAACCACACTGATAAAATCTTTATAATTGTAGAAACTCGAACCACTACCAGGTAGTTTCTCTATAGCCACGTGCTTACCATTAATTGTCCCGACGCAATAGTTCTTTAGTCAGTATCTGTAGACGGTATCTAAAACAAACAAAAACTTATTAAGTACTTTTTTGTTATACAGGAATCGGAACTAAATCGATCAATGAACAAAAACTGTGACCAGACAAATGAGGTAGATACATCGCAAAATCATTTTGACAGGCAAGCTAGTAAGCGCAGACAAGACAGTATAGATTAAGGAAGAGGAACCACCCTTAAAAAACGGCAGCGAGTGAGTTTAGTAAAATAACAAGAAAAACTCCGATACTGCGCAAAAACTACTCACGGTCAGAGACGAAATAAATGAATGGAATGCGTTTTGCAGAAGCAATGGATTGCACATGAAGATATTAAGGAAACGCCAACCAACTATGTATAGCACAAAAAATAATATCGGATGCTATTTACAATGGAAAGCTAGGAAAAATTTCAGAAGGGTCATGCATTACATTGTCTATAAACCAAGCTTTGTATCCTAATTCTGTATTTTCAGATACCTCAATAATTTCTCTCTCTTGACCATCTCCACAAATCCACACTCAGATTTGTTACGTGCCTTCATCCTCTCATCAATAAATAACTCCTATTCCTAAACCAAATCAACAGCAACATACAAGGTATATAGAAGGGAGAATGTCGGGAAATTGATGATTTCCTTATGTTTAAAAAAGATATAAGCTATTTTACTTTTTAATAATTTTAGTCCATAACTAAATATTACATTGCAAAATTAATAAAGGTATACAAAAGTATAAATATTATACCAAACTATTTTATTTCTTTATGTGTTGTGTGTAAGTCTATAACTCGATTTCGACCAAAGCAGAAATGAACAAAGAGGGAATAACTAAATAGTATAGGTAGGAGAAACTTAAAACATCAGTATCTCTCCTTTCACGCATCTCTGCTTTGGTGGAACTCGGGCCTTTAATATCCTTAACATAATGTTTAAGGCATTCGTAGATAGTCCAGCAAGTCTCAGGAATCATTGTCCAAATTAACTGAAGCTATATGACAGCACTGAATTTTAGGTCTTCATAAGTTTGCCCAGTGGCCAAATATCGCAAAGATGCAATTAGCTGTTCTCTTGGGCTTATGGCTTTTCTCATCACCGTGCTATGTTCTTCTATAAGTGGCAAAATCATTTGTAGAAGATTGTTAAAAATGTCTTCATCTATTCGGAGAAAATTAATCATGTCTTTGGAGTCCAGATCATTTATGTGGTTTAGTTTTTGGAGCCAAGTCACCCAGCAACTCCTCTTTTGGTATTTCTTTTCTTTAGTAATCTGCCGCACGAATATATGGTCGCCGAGTGGACGGGTGGAGGGGGGGAGGAGTAGGAACCTCCCTCTAATAGTGAAAAGTACCCCTCCTCCTTTTTTATGAATTTTTTAGTAATCTGCCGCATGAATATATTGTCGCCGAGTGGGGGGCGAGGGTAGGAACCTCCCCCTAAAAGAGGAAAGTACCGGAAACCCTCCTTTTTATGAATTTAATAAATTCAAATTCAAATTGTTTATTGCATGTCACATTACAAATTTAAGATGGTACAATTTTGATCGGTATACATGTGACGCCCCGCAAGGGCATAGCAACACTAGAGGGCTAACTACTTTCGTATTATCTAATTTTTAAACATAAATTACAAATTATCATATCATCAACATTCAATAATTATTTTATATAAATTAATTTAATTTGAAACACAATGAATAGTCTAAGTATTCTTACTTTATCGTTATTTATCGTCAAAAAATTCATTTAAATTATAGTAACATTTATTAATAAGAAATATTTTTAATTGTTTATTAAATTGCACAGGATTTTTATGGAATTTGGTAAATGGTTATAAATCTTTATTGACATAACGTGAGGGCTGTTTGAAACTAATTTTAATTTGGAGAAGGGTATCTTAAGCTTATATAAATTTCTATTATTTCTTTTAGTCTTTTTAATAGCTGAGTAGAGTTTTGGGTGTTTCCTAACAAATTTACAAGATTCGCGGATGTAGATAGATGTAAGTGTCAAAATCTTATTTTTAATGAAGTGGTGTTTACATGACTCCATTTTGTCCAAATTTATCAGTATTCGTAGACACTTCTTTTGTAATATAAATAATTTGTTTATATCACAAGAGTTTCCCCACAAGATGATGCCATAGGAGAGTACGGAGTGAGCATGTGCATAGTAAGCCGCAAGGGCAGTCTTAAAATCTGTCACACGTTTAAGGTGTTGCAGTGCATAAATAAATGAGGATATTTTTTTTGCAACTTTTTTGTACGTGCTGTTTCCAACTCAAATGTGTGTCCAGGTCTATTCCTAACAAAGTGCCAGAGTTAACAGTTTCTAGTTTTGTATTTTTATAGTTAAACGATATTTGTAAACCAGTTTTTTGGTAGGGTTTAAATTGAATAATTTTAGTTTTATTAAGGTTAAGTTGTAAATTATGTAATTGTAGCCAGCCAGTAATTTTATCTAATGTATAGTTCAATTTTGTAGTTAAATCTGTGGAATTAGTGCAAGAGATTAATATGGAGATGTCATCTGCAAAGAGCTTTTGTTGTTGTGTATTGAGAGAAATTATGTTACATATTAAGGCATAATCGCTTGCTTATTAAAAAAAAGGTCCTTTGGCGAAAAAGTCATATTTGGGTCCCGTGGGAATGTTGTCCAGTTTTCATGGTGAGCAAAGCCTCTGCTGTCTGTCACAAGAAGTTCAAGGTCAGCAAAGGTCAAAGTCACCAAATTGAAGTTATTTCTGCTGTGTCCTGTGTTAATCTCAATTTATAGTGTCGGTTCTGGCACTTCGCCGGCCGCTGCCGCGACACACTCGCTACGCTCGCTCGGCGCGTGCGTTGTGACCACAACAGTACAAATCTAACCTTTTTTTTCGTGGGGAAATCCTCATGGATACCATTCGTTGCGGGGGCAACGAGAAGGTTATGCCGGACCCCTACCGCCTAAAACCCCACGGTGGTCACCATCAGCATATACAAGGGGTCCCGGGATACCCGTCCGGTACGCAACCAGAGCCCCTCCAACGCTTTGCTACACTAATAGCACGTGCCAGGGCCAATACACCACGATGTCTCGAGACCACTTCCGAGTCATAGTCCTCCTCGGGGGTTACATAACTAGGCGTTCGAGGCCCCCGCCCCGAGCGCCTAGGGAAACACCGTTTTCTAGAGGAAAGCCATGATTAACGCCTTGGTGACGTCTCTCCGAGCTGGATTGACCCTCTCCGGCCCTCCACGCCGAGTCACCGCTCAGCATCGCCGACACGATTGCTGGCAGGGAGAGGTTCCGTCCAATGCGGCTTACCAGAATCGTCCGATCTCGTTCCCATGCTGGGCATACCGCGAGCGTGTGAGAAGCGGCAACTATGACAAATATGCTCGTATGATGCAATCTATGGGGGAATTATATTATGTTAATCAGTGGAATTTAATAGGCGTTATAGCCTATAACTGTAAATTATAACAGTATAATTTATTACTGCGTAACAATGAATTTACAGAAAATATATACCTATTAACATACATGTCTAAATATTACATATAAGATAACATTAGAACCTCTGACTTCAAAACTGTAATAAATTACGTTAATCTAAGTAATTCGTAAAATAAATATTGCGGTAATGTTTTGGTTGCCGTTTGCGCATTCAGTAGCAAACCGTTACTACTGATATCGATATCTGAAAACGGTTTTCATTAACGATATGAAAACTAAATATCGGTTATGTAACCGTTGCATCTAAAAACTGAAAACGCCCATGCAAAATGCGCACTGATCGGCAGGCCCGTATGTAGGGTCTGCCGTGTCCTGATTTCTTTCCACCCTATTTAGATCGCCACCGATATCATCTCGTATCTAGCCCCCTATAGGCATCACGTGCCCGTACATACCTATAAGTGTGGGCAAGTAATGCCATATCTATTAATACATGTTGGCCGAGCGAAGGCGAGCACCAACGAATAGACAGCCCATTCGTCCAGCCACGCCATTGCTTGTCGACGCTCGCCTAGCTGGCTGAGTTCAGGCGGGCGCCAACGTGGTCCACTTCGGAACAGTGTCAGTTTTTCTGCATAAATCAGAGGCGCTCGCCAGCACTCTGCAAGTCGTGTCCACATGTTAGTCGACCATGTCAGTTACAGCTTGACGTCGTCGTCGATTTCGACAGTGTCTTTACTAACGAGGACATCGTGAAGTTTTTTTATTTTACTGCGGACTACACTGACATAATAATTATAAGAAGCTGCAATAACTTCTACGTCGTCTACATCGTACCAATTCTTAATGAATGACAACTAATTATGGTTAACATGTGGAAAGCTCCGCAAGATTTCGTGAACATTGGCCTTGGCATCGATCTTTTTCGAACTTGACCAACGTGTAGACTATAGCACTCGCCTTTTATCAATATGCCTATGCTCGCGTTGGCTGAGGCTTGGCCAACATGTATTGCCGGGGTTAAAGTTACAATTATAATACAATAGATATCAAATTCAAAAACCCAAAAATTACCATAACATGTATGAAATGAATGTTTTATTCAATATGGATTATTACATAATATCAAGCCTGTCTCACTCCGCGCTTTAGGCATGAAAATATACGTACGCTGCACGGCCCCCTACAAGGGGCTAATTCCTGGGACTAATTGAGCTGACGCGTGTCTTACGCTAACAAAAAAGCATAGAATTATTAGACTTAGAACCGCAGCAGGCGCACACAAAGTGACGCTTAGCAAGTTAGCCTTATAAGGCTACGTACGAAGTGTTGCCAAGTCTAGACCGGTTCGAGTCACCAAAAATTTGACGCCAAGTTGCCTAAGTTTACCTGATTTTTTATCTGTGAAATAGCCTAAAATCGCCAAATCTAATGTCAGATATGTAGCCTATAAAGGCTATTTTTACACGTAGACCTACCTTAATCAGCCTTATTTTTAATTGTAAACTGAAGCTACCGCGAACTGCGTTAAATATTTTCTTATAGAATAGGGTGACAAACGAGCACACAGTCCACTTGATGGTAAGTGGTTCCTGTGGCCCATAGACATTTACATCTATCCTTGATTACGACTCAAAATGTAGATGCGTTGTCACCTGTGGATACTAAGATGGAATGTCTCGTTTCCAGTACCAAAAGGGTCTCCGGTTTTATAAAATCACCATACAAAACACAGCCGCATTAAGCTACTATTTGACGCTGATATTCTATGAGAGCGTGGTCCTTCCCCGGACCAATTCGTGCTACAACCATACTACTAATATAACTGCAGTATGATTCTACAACTTATAAAATAATACATGGAGCGTTAGCCGCTCCCGATGCTGAACACCTTGCCCAGTAGGAGTTCTCCCCTTTTCCTTCCATCCAGGGCCACAGTGGCGATCCCAATGTTTTCCTTCCACGGCCACAATTAATTTGTCGTTCTCCAAAAAAATAACCTCATCTAAAATGCGTCTTCTCTTCATTTCTTAATGATAAACTAGAGGAACAAGTAACAGAGGTGGAATAATTAGATTGAGCGTCAAGTTTTTAGTATTTAAGACATTACATAATGGAAATTATGCAGTTTAATTATATCTTACGTAGGTATGAAATTGATGCTATACACTTTTCTGACACCTAAGAAAACTTGGATATGTCACAACTGCATCTTGTTGCGCAATCTGTAAAACATACAAATCAACCAACAATCAAATAATAGAAGACAGGTAAGCGGAGGGGAATACCCGTTATGGCGGCGGTGGCGGGTCCGAAGTACCCTAAATTGCGACCAGTCGCCAATCGCAACTTTTAGTCGCCCCGACATCTTTTGAGATAGCCTAAAAGGGTGGTGCAACGTTAGGTGATTTTTCGCCTTTATTAATTCTTAGTTAATCGCATTAGAGTAGGCGATTTTAGGCTACTTTACAGAAGAAAAAAAATCAGGCGAATTTTGGCTTATTGGCGTAAAATTTTTGGTGACTGGTGGACTTTGGTTACACTAGATTAGTAATTACCACGCCAAAGCGTTGCCACTGCACATATGGCCACAGCCATATGCCTAGCTATATAGCGTCAGTTCAGTGTTCAATTTGACGCCGACAGAGTTGGGCCGAACGATCCGCGACAAAAAAATGGGTAATAGCGTAGTGAAAAAATGCGATTCAAGATCACAAAAACATAATAAATCACTTTTCACACATAAGTTTTAGTTCATGTTTTCATATTAACGTAAAAACCTCAAATAATTAAATAAAATTATGGAATATTGCGATTTAGGTTCAATGTTGCCACTTTTCCGCCTTTGTGATTATTCCACATTAATGGTAGATTATATAATTAATGGAATAAGTTAATTTGTTACCTCTGATTTTAAATATTTTGGAAATTATAATAAAAACTACGTTTTGACTTTCATACAAAATAATTAATTATTCTTATTTTCTATTTTATATTAATAATTTTATATTACCTATAATTTTATATAAATTTTATATTCATTATATTTTATTTCCTATTTTATATTGTTTGATTTATTAGTACAATAAAATACCGATAAAAATATGTTTTATTTCATCAGTTATGATTACTTCTTTTCATCTGATAAGAAAATACACTTTTTTGAAATAAAAACTATTAATTGCAGCTTAATAAAACTCCTTTTATTTGCGTATTTTGGATAAAATTTCATATAGTAAGCCACACCAACCCGTCATTGCATGTTTGTGTGTCTATCTTTATCTAATTTTAGCGACGGTATTGTTTTTGCAACTTGTTGCAATTGTAAGTGAGACAGATATATGTTTATTTAAAATGTTTAGTAATTTCAAAGCTGCGTCGTCGCGGTTGGATGGTGGTTACACTTTTTCCGACGCGCGTTAATGTTGTTTGCTCCTCTAGTTTTGTAAAACTCAATGCTCGGACCGGTCTAGTCTTGGCTACACTACTCAACTCTGTATTCTGATATAAAAAGTACTCTGTGGTCTTAAGTTATGGAGCTGCGATCGCTAAGTTCGCTCAATAAAAGTCATTTTCAGTCTGTTTTTCCGATCAGATGCTAAACCACTTGCCTTTGAGTATTCAATCAACTGGAGAGGCCATGCGCGTTAATTCTTAAACAAAAATTCTGTCAACATCAGGGGGGCACAAGCAAACCACACAACTGTATACTTAACTACAAATGCAAAATTAAATCGCGTCACTATAAACGCACACTACAGCATTTGTGTTTGTGTTCATCGCGTTTACGCATACCATCAAATTGTACACGTGTCAATACACTGATGGCGCTGTCTAAATGCGTAAGCAACGTAAGGCGTGGACTATGTCGATATTTTTTATCGATAAACAAATCACCATAGTCCGCATAAGTTTTTATTTGATTATAAGTAATACATAGATAAATAATAACAATTTTATTTGAAATTATTTTTTTAAAGTATTTAGAAATGTTCTTCGGGAAAAAACTTAGAAATGATTGAAAATAAGTTTATTATTTTGCTACAGGTTTATTTTACATTATGCAGGATAAAATTTAAAACATTTAACAAATGGAAATAGGAGGTTTAGTTAACTTATTTTAAAAATCAGAATTGTGAAAAGAAAAGTCCTATCAGTTTATCGTCTTAGATGGTTTTAACCAAGTTTTTGTTTTTATTATAAGGCTTCAATCACAAAACCGCTATTTTTTATTTTATTGTTGATTTTCAAGAGTTATTAAATGAACTATCTGGAAAATATTTAATAAATTAGGAAAACAAAAAAGTTTTACACTATATAATAGTTTAACAAAGTGAACTTTAAGCTGACAGCTGCTTAAAAGTAAAACGTGACATCTACCTAGGGCTAAGTATTCCCCAGAAAGATGTTTTGCTTTAACTTTACATTACTATTCACCGAAAGCTTAACAATATGTGCGAAATATCAAAAGTTTTGAAATTGGTCTGCCTTCATCACATACTATAACAAAGTGTTGGAGTACAATTTATGGCCGACTTGGTTACACAAAAAAAGCGTTAACTGTTTTAAAACTTAGACAGGAGAGTTACCCTGACAAGAAAAAAAATTTCTTGTCAGGGTTACGGATGGCCAATTTCAAGATGTCCCTAAGTCCACTTAGGGAATTTATGTACTGGCAGCACCATAATAAATAACAGCTCATTGTCTATGGTTCTGTCTATTTGAGACATTTGTAACAAGTTCCTAAGTGGTAGTTTTAAAATACATTTTATACCCTAAATCAACGTGACTCAGTTCAAGAAGTGCCTTAGTCCCAATAACTCTAGTTTTAGTTCTAAATGTCACTAAGTCCTAAGTCCTTTTTACTGTCACACCATGTCATTATTTGAAAAAATAACGCTCTTTCCTTTTGTTTAACAGTGTTTTTTTTCTTCTATTTTCCGGGGTGTTTTGTTGCTGTACTGTGAAAATATTATATATATATATATATATATATATATATATATATATATATATATATATATATATATATATATATATATATATATATATATATATATATATAAGCCTGAAATGACACAATCTATGATGAGTGAAAACTTGAATCGTTTTGCACTATACCAAACTGGAGTTTCAAGAATTTTAAGAGAAATGCCAGTCGATTGCTATGATGGCCAAATAAAGCTTATAGAAGCTAAAGTGAGAGACATAAAAAAGCTTTTGAAATATGTACCCGAACATTTAAGGAATTTTTACACTGAAATAATCGAAAGTAACGAATATGGTGATCACGCTGCTGAAGATGTTGCTGACGAAATGGAATAGTTTTTCAGTTGGTGGGTTTTTAGTTTATAAGCACAATATTAGTAAGTAAGTAAGATTGTGATCTTCATTTTATTGGTCAATTAAAAAAATTATAAATAATTTACGGTATTTTATTATAAAGTATCAAGATAGCTTACTTATAAAGTTTCAAGACTGGTTACTTAGTTAGTTTTTCTGTCAGAAAACCAAGTCCAATTCCTAGTTTATGAATGTCACTAAGTCCAGTATAAAATCCCTAAGTCCAGTATAAAAAGTCCTAAGTCCAAGATTTTTATGACCTAAGTCCATGAAACTTATTACGATTTTTTTAAACAAAATTAAAAAGATTATATTTAATTTTAAATGTATACGAAATAGACCTTACGGTAAACGTTGGTGTCACAGATATATTTTTATTCCTTAAGGTGGTATTTCAAAAGCAAAATTAAAAACTATCTTTGCATTTTCTCAAAGGTGTAAATACGGACTTAGGGACATCTTGAAATGGGCCATCCTTAAATTGTATATTAGTAATAGATGAAATGAAAATAAAACAATTGACGGAGTACCATGCAAGTTCTAAAAGACATTTTGGTTATATACATAATGCCTTTGGCTACTAGCATGGTATTCTGTCAATTGCTTAATTTTCATTTCATCCATAACCACGATACAAAATTTTTTTTATCAGAGTTACTCTCCGCTCTCAATTTTAATGCCGTCAGTGTTTCTTGAGTAAACCCTGGTCAGCGATGCTATTGTTTTTTATGTCAAGGCATTTTTTCATTTTAATTTTGCTTGGCCTAAGTGTTGGCTTGTACTTGCAGTGGGAGTAGAACTAGTTCGGGCTATATAAGGATTTATTTTTCGAATTGTGACTTTCGAGATAACTTATGGAATTTTGCCGGAACATCCAGCTTTCTTTTTTCGATGTAGAAGTTTGTGCAATCACCACGATTACCCTAATATATATATATATATATATATATGATAAAGATAAATATATTTTGTAAAACATGAGTAAATAAAATACAAGTGTTAAAAACTTAAAACACGCTACATGTTTTGCCATTTATGGCGTACAAAAATTATACTACATTAAGTTTACAATTACAATAATAGGTATATAATTATATGAATTAAATTTGATAGGTTGATGCTTTTGTAAACTTAATAAAATATTTTCAAGTAGAATAATATTGGTGTCAAGGTAATAATAAAAATATTTAATCTAAATATAATTATAGCCAAACATTACCTCCGACAAGTTCAAGGTTGGTACTACAGTGTCAGATTCATGGTTTCTACAAGCTATAATCCAAGTGTGCCGCCTAAGAGGATCTCTTGGAAATCTGTAAAAACAAACCAATAATAGAAAAATTTACTACTTTTTGTAATACATTATTATAAAATCTAAATAAATATACAAACCGGTTCGGCAGACAAACCCGCATGGTTAATTAACTTATCGATAGCTAAAGTTGCGGCGTTCATAACTATAGTGCAATACTTTCGGTTGCAGTGATACCAGTTTATTTTTATAAAAATTGCACACTTTTGCTGCAAGGTAACAAGTTTCGATTTGACTTATTTGGCCTGTATTTTATATAACATTTTAATAAATACTAGTTATCGATTATATTTAATTATATAATATTCAGTATCGTGTTGAAATTGAGCTGAATATATAAATCATTTAACAAAATCCACTACACATCTATATGTAATGATTATTATTCATCACAAACTGATTTAGTTTTTAGGATATATATTTTCGTTACTATATATAACTTGTGTAGTAAATTATATTTATTTAAAAATAGATTATTTTTCACCTTATGAACTATGATGGCCACACTTGATATTGGACGATAATATTCACAAAGTACGAGTTTTAATGATAACATTACTTTAATATTGTGTTAAAAATACTCACAGATGAAAGGTCACATTGTCCTTTTGTATACTTGACGTTTTTGATTGTTTTTTTTTCATGTAAATACACTTCGCAATTCGGCATTTTGTCGGAGCTCGATTTACTGGCACGATCACTTCGGAGTGACGTACGACGCGGAGCAACTAGTTTTATATAACGAGTATGAGTCGGACTCTCGTACCTTTTACAGAGGGATATGCCTTGCGATGCCGTCTCCTTTGGTTTAATACTCAAAGCCACTTGCACATCCACGCATAATAAAATATTTCTCTATTTTTAATGTTTCTTTTTGTCAAAAATTAAAAATTACGGAGCATGAAAATTTTCTCACCAATGCCGCGAAGAAAATTTGTACATTATTCAACTAACTTCATCTACTTGTACTCATAAACAGCTAACTTCTCACCTAGTCAGTCACTACTCACCAACGTCAGCGCCGCTATAAATACTACAATTTTCAAGGACAGGCGGGCTATGCTTTAGTACGTAGCGATTGTTCTCTTGTTCTTTAACCTCCATGGTCTTAAGTTATACCACAAACTAATAAGAGTACTAACGTAAGTTATACTTTTGTAAAGCCAGTTGATTAAAAAAAATAAGTTACACTCAGAAGGGCTAGAACCCAGAGCGATAAGTACTTCTGTCTTCTGTTTTTTTCTTTTTTCTGTTCGGCGGCTTGTACCTACCTTGTAGATAAATCGTGACAGAGAATCCAAAGATAATTAGTTATTAGGTACAAATGTTCTTTCTATTTTGAAATTCTACCCCACAGAGCACAAGCTACTAAAAAGTCATAGGATATGAAGTAAAACTAGCTTTTAGCGTTCACTACCTGCTTGCAAAGAGTATTATAAGTATATATACCTAGTGTAAACAGTGTTCTGTGACCACTGTTTACTATAACAAGTTTTTGTATTTTTGTAATTATTCCAGAGTATTATGAAGCTCAAAAAGCATAAAGTTGATAATGAGGTAAGTCGAAATATTTGTAAACAAAACCACAATTTAAACCATTAGGGTTAGTACGATACAAATCATAATGTTCATATGGTAAAAGTAATATATTTTTTGCACTATGCTAGTCTCCTCCTTTGGAACCGGTTGTACCACCACAAGCAGAAATAATTGAAGCCGATTTATACAAGCGTTCGTATTTTGGTCCTGATGTTCCAACATTGGAGCTTGAATGCTGGGAAGAAGAATTATCGGAAGTACAACTTCAAGCATACAAGAATGCTGATGATGAATATAAAAGTATCCAGAATAAACTGGACGATATGGTCAAGAGCACTGGTGGTGAAATAGTATACAATGGTGATCAGTTCACTGCATATCAACTACTTGGAAAGTAAGTCTTGTTTATTAATCTTTAAAGTAAATATTTAAAACTTTAAAATTTAAGAAGTTAGAGACACAAAGATAAATTGTATACTGGCAGCATTTATGTATTACCATAAGTGTATATAAAAGCATTGGTACACAGTTTTCTCTTAACCCAGATGTTACTGTAACTATTTTTTGTTTTCGATCTTGGTGATATTCGGATATGATAGTTAAAATGACTCATAATAACCAGGAAAAATAGTAAAAAAAATTACATGTTTTCAGAAAAGCCAGAAAAGGGTGGGCTTTTAAAAGACCCGTCGTAATATGGGGATTGTTTACATGTATGTGGCGGTCTAATAATAAAACAAACTGTTATTATATTAGTTTTTTTATTATTACGGTAAATTTTAACTATACAAAAGAAAATAGACATAGGTATAGCAAGTTATGTGATATGATGTCTCACAATAAAACAACAGCACTTCACTAAGTATATCACACTAAAAGTCAGTAAAGTTCACTAACTTTACTGAGTTTTAGTGTGATATTCAAGGAAACAGTTCTTAGGATGTAAATGAATCTTACACTTTTGGCAAATAAAAAAACTTTTAACTTTGAAACTTTGCATCTTAGTTGGGGAGCACTGTACTGGACCAAGTGATCAACCCCATCATATCGAGATGATTCAAGATGAGATCTACCTGTGGGACATGGTCCTCTCTTATCACTTTTTTGTAGCTTTCGAGCAAACCTTTCGCCAGTAGTCTACGAAAAGTGAGATGATTATGTTCTCCACCGTCTCGCTTGTAAAGTGTGACAAAACAGTGAAAAATGCCATTTCTTGCCACGAATATACAACCCTATGTTTTGATCGGATCTATCGACCCCTCCCATATTTTCATTGTATTTTCTTATAACCGACAGTTGGTCAATATGTACAAATCTTTTTAGTTCTTGCGAAAATCTCTTGACTTTTTGCAGGGGCTCCACAGTTTCAGTATTCGAGGCAACAGTAATGACACTATTGTCATTCCACTTGCAAACCAAAATATTGGTAGGCAAGCTGGATTTGAATACAAATGAACCTCTATCAGTATTTTTGAAATCTTTGTTAGACTCGAGAGGACACTTGGACGTTCTGTTTTCATGAATAGTTCCAGTGGCTCTCAGACCTAAGTAAGTTCATGCAGTAGAGGAATAGAGGAAAAATAATTGTCGAAGAATAAATGAAATGGCAATGTTGGATCACGACCTTGTAGAACATCAGCAACTCCAAAATCACACTCCCACCTAGACCAAACTGTTTGTAACCTTCTGCAATGGTTGAAGATTTTCCCTGGTAAGGATCAAACCAAATCATGTAGCCTAGTCTTGTAGCACCAACCCACAGTTTATACCCCCAACGAATTGGTTTGCCACGTATAAACTGTTTGCAACTGTGACGTCCATAGTATGGAACCATAGCCTCATCTATGCTGTAGTTCTCTTCTAGCGGAGCCCTTTCAGTAAAGATTTTATTTAACTTGTCAAATAGAGGTCTCAACTTAGCGAATTTGTCAGGAGAATCACCAAGAACTGTATTATCACAGCAGTGGAGATTTGACATAATAAAAGTAAAACGAACTCTTGACATAGCGTTGTGCACAATCCTAAAGTCGGCATCTGTCGATGTCTCCCAATACATAAACCTACGGGGTACTACTACATACCCGCTGTACATAAGGATGCCCAAGAAACACTTCATTTCAGTAACAGTTACTTTGCCCACTTTATTCCTCTGTCCTGCATACAAATTGGTATATCGCACTAGTAATTCAATAACATTGTTGTTGAACAAGCAGTCGAAATAATATAAGGGTGATTGTAAGTTTTTTGGAACCTTGTTCGTCATTCCATTGATTGAAATGGTTTGGAATATGACGATTCTTCCATCTATAGGTTTGGTTTCGGGGAACTGTAGGCTGAACAAATGTAGAATTAGTTGACACATCTGAAGTACAAGAAGGTACGGCGTCACTATCTTCTAAAGTCAAATCCATCGTGCGTCTTCTTTTTGACAAAGAAAGGTACATCATCTTCTTCGTCGGAATTCATATGAAAAGTGACCTCGGCTGGAGCTCGTAGTTGAGAGCCTATAAAAAACAGATATAAATATTGCAACCATATAAATAAAACAAGATAGAATCATTGATACGTAGTTATATCAACCCGAAAACAAATATTTTACCTGGTAGATTTTGCAATGCAACAAATTCTTCATCTCCAGAATCCTCATCTGTGACATCGGCATTAGCGTTCTCAGGTGGAAAAATTGTAATTTGAGTTGGCAACAAATCATCATCCTCACATCGCTCTAATTCATCAACTATATCGTTGAGATTGAGTGCTCTCAAAGGTCGCGTGCTAAAAAGAAAACAATAATATTATAGACCCCCATATTGCGACGGGACTTTTAAAAGACCATCAATTTGAAATGTGAAAAAGGAATGAGTTTTTGTTGCACCAAAACAAATAGATAACCTGATATTGTAGATAATATATCTAAAATTAAATATCAAAATATATTAGCAACAACATCCAGATATATAAATGATAAAAGCTTACCTTTGTCCAGACATCATGACACTAATACTCCTAAGTCTTCAATGACACAAAAACTTTAAATAAACAAGTGTCTAGTTGTAAACAACACCGCATGAAATCATACACGGATAGGTACTAAGTAACCTGACAGTGCAAATATCTTAGAGAATTCATTTTAACAACTCGAAACTTGAGGGTATTTTTAATAATTTTTTCGGGTCTTTTAAAAGCCCCGTCGCAGTATCTGGGTTAATTCCTTATTAACTAGATAACAAGACTTGGAATCAAGACCATGCTTATATTAGTCTTGATTATGATGGGATGTAATGATGATAAAAATATCACACTATTATATCTGGTGGAGCTATGCAGCAGCTATATTGTGATTATAGCATGAATGAGTTGGCTGAAGCGGGGAAGGATAAGGTTTGGATTTGCTATTGTGTGGCAGGAGTTTCTGGATTAAGGTGTTGTGTAGAGGTTTGGTCCTCGATTATAACAATACCAACTTATAATCGAAAAATGGTTGCAACATTACTGTAAATGCTGGATAGCATTGAAATAATACTAGTTTTTACGGAATTTATCGCGTATATAACTTTTTAATACCCGACGTTTCGAGAGCTTTACAGCACCCATGGTCACGGGAAGGATTGAGATGTTCAATGTCCAGATGTCATAGTTAACCGTGGTTACCATAGATTAAAATTTAACTTTTGTTCCGATCTACACAGTATGAACTTATGGTATCATGAAGTCTTGCAGTTGTATGCTTGGGTTGGGTTTTAATTTTATTTATTATAGGAATCCCAAGCAGATGGTAGCACCCAGCCATCTTCTCTATTGAAATTAGGATGTTTTTTGAGTTCAATAGCCTCGCGAATCATCCTTGGAAGGAATCGGTGTTTTGAGGATTTGTGGTCTATCAAATCTGATGTAGTGACGGGGGCGATCCTGTACATGTTCACAGACTGCAGACTTCCCGGAGCGTCTCAAGACTTCATGATACCATAAGTTCATACTGTGTAGATCGGAACAAAAGTTAAATTTTAATCTATGGTAACCGCGGTTAACTATGACATCTGGACGTTGAACATCTCAATCCTTCCCGTGACCATGGGTGCTGTAAAGCGTTCGAAACGTCGGGTATTAAAAAGTTAAATATACGCGATAAATTCCGTAAAAACTAGTATTATTTCAATGTGTAGTGTTCGCGTAAATATAAGAAATCATTATGCTGGATAGCATACATAATATTGTGTAAGTGGAACAAAGGCGTAAGACCATGATAAATATTAGTGTCACATTATTATACTTCTAAGGTATTTTTATTCTCTGGTGGCCTATACTCTCTTAACAAATTATGTTTACAAACAATAAACAAATGATTATTGTATACTTTACACCCAGAAATCCTTTAAGTTGAATTAGGCTAGAACTCCACAGGCTTTGTGGTTACTTATTTTACTGTGTGCTCGCTGAAACTGTAACTCTATAAAAAAAGTTTTGTCCAGCTGTCGAGAACATGATCTCTATAACAAAATTACCAATCATATGGCATGGGCACATCAAGCTTCTTACCTTGTGTGTGAAAACATGGAGAAACAAAAATTTTTTTCCAGAAATGAGTACCTAGCTAAATCAATTTTTCACTCCCATAAACCCTGATATTGTAAAATTCGTCAAAAAATAGAGTCATTTTTGAGAATGGGATTACAAACAATTATATGTATTACTTGTGAAATAGTATAGGATAAGAAAAATTTAAATAAATAACATTTCTATGCTGCATTTTCAGACAACCTGTGCTTAAAGATTTGGAAAGACAGAGTGCTGAGATTATTAGATCAAGATCCCGCTCTCTCTCTATTAGTAAGGAAACAACACAGAAAACTGGAAAAAGAGGTACAATACTTAATGCTTGTTGTTTTAAGAATTTACATTTGAAATACTTTTTGTAAGAATTCTTGTATTAATGAAATTATATTGAATTGCTCTCAAGATTTACTTTTTTCAAGTTCCTACTCAAAATAATTTATTTTAATATAGTGATTCAATTGATAGCCCAAAAATGAAGAGGTTTACAACCCGACGCTATGTTTTTTTTTAGAAGAATGATGTTTAACTTAAGTGGTTACAAAAATAATTATTCTGTAGCAGCTAAAATCTAAAGGTTAGGAGTAGGCCAATTCTATTACATGTATATTCTTTTTATTGCCATTTTTAAACATAAATAAGCCGTTGAAGGGTTTTATCTAAAAGTTAGGAGTAAGCCAATTCTATTACATGTATATTCTTTTTATTGCCATTTTTAAACATAAATAAGCCGTTGAAGGGTTTTATTCTGCTAGTCATCATGTTTAAAGTATAAAACTTTTTCCTCAAGGGCGTCCCCGAAAGGCTCGAGAAGAAGATTACGATTATTCACCAGTGTCGGATAGGGCCAAGTCACCTGAACTGAAACATAAAAAGAAAAAGAAGGATAAAGATAAGTACAAAGAAAAAGAAAAAGAGAAGGAAAAGGAGAAAGAAAAAGATAAGGAGAGTACTAAAACTAAGGATAAAACACTTGCTCCCTCCAGTAAGTAAACAATTTAATTTATATACAATATGTAAAAAAAGGACAGGAAAGTTGCTGTCCAACTTGTATGGTAAGTAGTAAGTTTCAATAAAAATTACCCAACGAAAAATAAAATAATATTCAGTTAAATGGGGAAACTTAAATGAAAAAAAAACATGTGCAGATAGCCATCGGTTAGCAATACGGTTACTACTTGTTGCAAGATTTTAAACATTTTATTTATTTTAAGCAAATTGTAGTAAAAGAAATTTACATATAGTGAAAAAATTATATTCTTTAATATGGGGCTTTATTACAAAAAGTAGTTTATATTTAGTCTCAGGTTCAAAGTAACATCTGTTTCACAAAGGAAGTCCTTTGGAAGTTTGTGAATAAAATTGTAAAATGTTTTGCAAGGATTGTTGCACAGTGGCTATGAGACTTCTTTAGTTAAAACTCATAAATCATAGTTTAAACCCAAGACTATCAATAAACCAGTAATAAGATGAGGTTTTAATTTTTCGGTAATGTCATTATTTGTATATTATTTGATAATTTTTAAAGAGTACATATACAGGATGTCCAGTAGGAAAGTTCATTTTTCGATTTAGGGAAAATAATACTAAGTTAATGAATGCAAAATATTTTATTAAATATGACAATATTAAGAATCTCTGCGGGTTTTATTTTTTGGATATTATTCCCTGCAAATGTTTACCATCTCTTCGTACACATTCTTCTAATCGGACACGCAAATTTTCAAACACTTTCTTGCACAGTTGCGGGGAGATATTGTTTATTTTTTGCCGGATATTTTCTTCCAGCATCGCTAGTGTTTGTGGTTTGTTTGAATAAACTTTTGACTTTAGATAGCCCCACAGAAAATAATCACATAGTGTGAGATCGGGCGACCTGGGTGGCCAGCAGATGTCTCCAAACCTCGATATCAATTTTTGTGGAAAAAGTGACTTTATCGTGTCCATCGACTCTCTGGAGGTGTGGGAAGTGGCTCCACCCTGTTGGAACCACGTGTTTCTGCTAAAACGGCATTCCGTTCTTACAATAGGAGCAAAAAAATTGTCGATCATGTTCTTATATCGCTCCGAATTGACCGTCAAAGCATGACCGTTCTCATTCTCAAAAAAAACACGGCCCAATAACCCCACTTGAGGTTATGGCGCACCAAACAGTCACCTTTGGACTATGTAACTGTCGTTGATGTCTGTCTTTTGGGTTCTTTGGTGCCCAAAATCTGCAATTTTGTTTATTTACATAGCATTTCAAATGAAAATGGACCTCATCGCTAAAAACAATGTTATTGAGTTTACGCTGTGTAGAAAAAACTTCCAACATCTTTTCAGCACAAGATTTCCGTAATAAGTAATCACTTTCTTTTAAAGCTTGCACTAACTGTATTTTATAGGGATGAAAACGCATCTTTTTCCTAACTATGACGTGAACTGTTGATTTAGGGATTCCTAAAACAGCCGAATGCTTCTGTAAAGAACACCGCGAATTTGCAAGGACCGAATTACTTACTCGGCGCACATTTTCCTGGGTTGATACAGTAGGTGTGCGGCCTGGAATGGGTTGATTAATGGTAGAACCCGTTTCACGAAACTTCTTAATCCACTTTTTTAAGAGGTTTACACTTGGGGCATCTCTTGGTCGGCGAATATTGTATTGAGAACGAAATTTCCGAAGCGCAGCAGCTCCATCGCGACTGTTAAACCCGCACGCCTGACAAGTCGATTTAGACCTCTCCCCACTTCCACCGCGCCAATCGTTGCTGCGTAATTCAAATTTGAAAATTGAATTTTCCTACTGGACACCCTGTATTTGAAACTTTTGCTTAAACTTTTCTGGCAAGGTTGAAACTGTTCTAATATTTTATCAACAGATGTACACAGTGTTGTTACAAATGTTCGTCCATCTGAAGCCACTGCAATTGGTGGTTTGCTGACTGGGAGTGCTACCAAAACAACAGCTATTGTCGATCTTACTAAGGATGACAGCAACAAGAATGTTGCTGACTCACGAGAAGTATCATTTAATAAATTACAAGGTTAGTAGTGTTTTTTTTTTTACTATAAAGCCTTTTGAAGGGTAACTTGATTTTTATAAAAAAAGGAAAAGATGTTAAAAAAAGAAAGAAATAACCAGACTCAACCAATATGTTGTTGAGTATCATATACATATAGGTCTACCCACTTGCAGCTATAGTTGATATTTAAAGTTTCCAATCAGAGATATGTCAAATATACTAGATCAACCTAGTTGGCAAGACAAGCTTATTGCTCTGTGCATGAAAACACAGCGAGAACTAATTTGATCTGCTGGTCTTGTAATGTGTAAACAGTTTGTTGAGCAATATGAGGTCTTCCTTTATCATAGAGCAATGGTTGATTGACTAATTGGGATTGTTTCTTCTTTTATTAAAAAAAAAAAACCCATCCATTCTTATTTTGTTTTTTTACTTCCACTTGTAGTAGTGGAAGTAAAAAACTTAAAAAGAATGGATTCTTAAAGCTGATAATAGGGAATATAAGCTGTTATGTAACCCACGGAGTTGTTAATCTGAAAGTTTCCCCATCACTGATAAAGTTTTCATCATTGATACACCAGATCTCAAAAAGCTTCGCTTTGGAGCATTGTTATAACATAACGTTTTTTCACTTACATTTGTAAAGAATTCCGTTTGGATTACATGCCATAATTCTGTTAAAATCTTACCTACTTAACAAAGCAAGGCAAGCTTCAACGCATTTTCCTCTATGAACATCAATTCATGAGGCACTTTTCCTTAAGTTTATTTTTAATTTTACCAAGTTTTTACAAGTGAGTCAATATTGTGGGTAGTGCACCAGACGCCAATCATACGTGCGTCAACCATGACGCTAATTTCGTTTACCATTACTTTTAATTCATCTTTATTTACCTTAGTGCCTGTCCTTCCATGTGGTTTAGTTTTCAGTTCGAAGTTTCCAGAATTAATTCGAATAAACCAAAAACGCGTAGTGCGCTGCCTATATTGTATTACAATCATGTCGGAACTATATTTTCATTATCATCATCACAGCCCTTCACAAGTCCACTGCTGAACATAGGCCTCCCCCAAAGAATGCCACAAAGCACGATCCTGACCCACCTACATCCATCGACTTTCTGCATGTACTTGTATTTTATTATCATATAATTGATCTAATTTCTGAGATCTCCATGCTTTACTCAAATACTGAACGTAAAAACAATTAAAAGAAAAAAAATGAGATGGCAAAAATTTTTTTGAACTTAATGTTAAATTGTTTTTAAACCGCAACTTCATACTTTAATACCTATTAGGATGTTTGAACATCTCTGAAGAATATACGGCGCGCCACGTCTGTATATAAAGCAGATTGTTTTTTTTTTACTTTAATTTATTTTAACTCCCTTTGGGTTTGCTTTTGACTACAATTAAGATAGTTTCATCACCTGGCATATGCTATGGTTTTGCGTGCCGTGAGGAGTATTACCTTGCTGTTGGAACTTATTATAGTTAAGTGTTGTAAATTTTAGACACAAGGTAGAACACATTGATTAAAATTATAAGCGATTTATAAAATTATAGGCACTTGTGGCTACGAAAATGTTTACCTGTTCCTGAAAAGCTAGACTGAATTAAATTTTTTTATTAAAAAATATAGAAGGGTTGTATAAATGTCGTATGTTTTTAATTATTATGTTTGTTAAATTTGTATTCTGGATGTCTTATAACACCTAACAGCAGTAAAATATAAGTGGGAAATATAAGTAAATAGCGAACAGCCCCGGCCACGCACGGATGATTTCTGGATCTGTACAGCCCGGGTCCAATTGACCCACAAAAAATTCTTCAAAATCTCTCGAGTTTTAGCATGACCGGCGGACAGCAATTGATTTTTATATATGAGTAATATAAAGCAATTTTAATAAATTATTTTGTAATACAATAGTTTATTCTGAAAATGTCTTGAGACGGTAAACATTTTAAATACCTTGAATGTTTTGTTCTAGGTAAAACATTCCCATCACTTGTGGTGGTGGCGCGGCCGTATCTCCGCGCGAAGGAAGCGCCGCCGCCATCCGACCGCGCGGCTCTGGACAGCAAAGTGAAGTCGGTGCTCATCCACACGCCTATGAAGTTCACGGAGTGGCTCATACAGCAAGGTCTTGTGCGATGTGAGCAGTGGTGTGCCATTCATCCTGCTAACAAGCTCAAGCTAGGTACATCACTATTTTTTTAATAATGTGCTCTATTCTTTATTGAGTTTTTTTTATTGAAGAGTTAGTGCGAGTCATGTATATAGTTAGTTAGTTAGTTAGTTAGTTTGCGACGGGCTGTTTTCCGCAACTCCACGTCTATGCGCGTATTTTGCGTGTGGGCAGGAATAATGTGATTATTCGAGCCATGAGATCTCCCCGAAGAAGCTCAACAGTCCCTTGATGTTACATGCAACTTCGGGGAGTGATCCCGGCGTGCCGAGATGTTTAGCCATGTACGTAGCGACCTCCGGACATTTCAGTAGCACGTGGGCCGCCGTTTCTTCCTCCCCCATACATGCCCTGCATAGGGGACTATCTGTAACACCTATAGTAAATAAATGTTTGTTAAAGGTGCCGTGTCCTGTGATAGCACTTGTTACTATCCTGATCTGCGGCTTGTTCAGTCTCATTAGAACTTTGGTTAAGCGACTGTTTATTACAGGTAGGGCCTCCCTAGCTTGCCTACAGTCTACTAGATTTTTCCAAAGCTGAGCGTGTTGATTAGTGAAGTGTCTACGTACCATTGAACGAATGTTACCAAAGGGGATTGGTATGATTGGTTCCGGCCCTATAGTGGCCAGAGCCGATCCTTTTCTGGCCAGTTCGTCCGCTGCATTGTTGCCTCTGGATCCACTGTGTCCCTTTATCCATTGCAGAGTCACATTGTTGTTTTTACATACCTCATTTAATCGTTGATGGCATTCATATATTAGTCCCGAGTTCACCCCATTGCAACTCAGAGCTTGTAGTACCGCCCTACTGTCGGTCAGTATTCTGATGGGGAAGTCATTAACCTTCCTAGCATCTATTGCTATGGCCGCTTGAATGATACCCATACATTCCGCCTGAAAGACCGTGTTATAGGTACCCAGCGGTGTGCATATGTGAATATTGAGGTCTTCAGAGAAAGCTCCAGAACCTACACCTTCATTTGTTTTAGAACCATCGGTGAAAATTCTAAGCTCTTTTGGGCTTAATCCTTCCGGCTGGCTGTTTTTATTTAATTGTATCTTGTATTTCTTATCGAAAACGAATTGTTTAGGAATCCTATCGTATTTGGCCTGTAGGATAGGAATTTCTGAGTGAATTCTATCAATTATGCCTGTATGAGGGACACTATTCTTACTCCAAAGATTTAGGGTCTTGAGTCTGATGGCAGCTAAAGTCGCTTCTTGTTGTATATGTAGATGAAGCGAAGTTAGCTCCAGCATCGCTTCCAAGGCTGCTGTTGGCGTAGTTCTTATGCAGCCTGTGGCAGCCATACATGCCAGTCTCTGGTAGCGCTGAAGCTTCTTAATTGTGGTGGCTTCATTTGTCTTGGTCCACCATACCAGAGCGCCGTATGTGATCATGGGCCGAATTACAGTTTTGTAAAGCCACAGTATGATTTTTGGCGTCAGTCCCCATCTTTTGCCAATCATGTTTCTGCATTGCCAGAAAGTTATACTAGCTTTGTTGATTTTGTTTTCTATGTGTTTATTCCAGTTAAGTTTGCTGTCCAAGGTAAGACCTAAATATTTTACCTCAGAGGATAGCTGGAGTTTTGTGCTGAAAAGACTTGGAAGATGATAGTTATTCAGCATTCGTTTTTGTGTGAACATTACTAAAACCGTTTTATTTGGTTGTTGTTGACGGTTAATTCGTATTCCCTGCACCATCTCTCCACTATACGGAGAGCCGCTTGGGTCAGGTCGCACACTATGCTTGCTGTCTTTCCCGAGACCAGTATTGTCAGGTCATCAGCGTAACCTACTGTATAGAAGTGATTAGTATTTAATTTGCTGATGAGTTCATTAATGACCATATTCCACAGGAGAGGTGAGAGAACCCCACCCTGCGGGCAGCCTTTCTTAATTTGGATTGGTTGAGATTCACCAGTAATCTTTATTATTCGTGTACTGCGCATGCGAACTATCCAGTCGATCAGTGCCGGTTCAACTTTATGTCTACTGAGTGCACCTTTTATGCTGGAGAAGTTCGTTCTGTCAAAAGCACCTTCTATATCTATGAAGTAACCTAGACATATTTCTTTGTTTTGGATGGCCTCTTCAATCTTTGTAATTACCTGATGAAGTGCCGATTCTGTTGATTTGCCTAGATTGTAGGCGTGTTGCTTGTCGTGTAGTGGTAAGTTCATTAGCGCCGACCCCCTTAATTCCCTTTCACACATCCTCTCCATCGTCTTTAGGAGAAAGGATGTGAGGCTAATGGGCCTGTAGGATTTAGGGTCAGTGTAATCGCTCTTACCTGGTTTGGGTATAAATGTGACTTTCACTTCCCTCCATCCCCTAGGAACATATTTAAGAGCCAGACAGGCTCTCATTATGGCAACAAGTCTGACTATTAGGGCTTTACCCCCCCCCCCCCACTGTAGGAGTGCCGGGAATATGCCGTCAGGTCCTGACGCCTTATAGGAGAGGAAACTGTGAATGGCCCAATGGATTTTGTCCATCGTTACCACTCTCTGTGCTAAATTCCAGTCTTCTACTGTTGGTGTCGGTATGTCGTCATGCCGGTTTGCCTCCTGGGTTACGCAGCAACCTGGGAAGTGCGTTTTAATTAGGATGCGTTGGGCTTCATCTGGCGATGTTGAGTAGCTACCGTCGGGTTTCTTTAGAGACATGGATCCCGACGTGTTCTGTTTAGCTAGAATATTCCTTATCCTATTTGCTTGTTCGCAGGTTTCTATGTTGCCACAGAATTTACGCCACCCAGTCGAGCGTCGATACCTGATACATTTTTTGTATTCAGACTTAGCTTTCTTATATAGTAGCCAGTCTTCATCCATTGAGGTATTCATGGCCCTATGGGGCTTTTCTTACCTTCTTACGTTTCCTATCGAGTTCTTCACCCCACCACTGTTGCTTTACCTCGGCATGCCTTGGTGGAGTGATTTCTGGACATGATTCATGGTAGCTATCTATCATGGCCTTAGTAACAGCTGCTACCTGTTCTTCTAGGAGTGACTGATCTGCTATAGTATTTATCCCCTCAAAACCCGCGAGCGAAGACGTCAGCCTATTTAGGTATTTTGTTTTATCCGTCTTGCGGGGATTTCTCCATGGTGGTGTAGAGGGGATATCGACCTGTAGTGCGAAGCAGATCCATCTATGGTCTGAGCATGAGGCCTCTTTCGACACATGCCATCCCGTGATTAGTTTGGCTGCTCCTTCTGTTGCAAGTGTGAGGTCGATTATAGTGCGACAGCGTTTGTTTATGAAAGTAGGTTCAGAACCTATGTTTAAAATGGTTAGGTTAGTACTAAATAAATATTCAACTAAAACCTTACCTCGTTCATTTGGTTTTTTCATTCCCCAAAGGGGATGATGTGCGTTGGAGTCCGTCCCGATCACAACCTCTAGTCCGGTCCTCTCGCAGAAGTTCACCAGCCTGCCGAGGTCATGAGGGGGAGGAGTGACTTCCTCCGGCATGTAGACCGAGGCGACGACTAATCTTCTCTCCTGTGTGTATTGTATTGCCATGGCATACATGTCTCTGGAACAGAAATCTGTTAATGGTTGTGCACAGATATCTTTAGTAGTGTAAATACACGCTCTAGGCTTGTCGTGTTCAGAGCTGTAGAATAGCTTACCTTTAAGGTTGTTTAGGCCTTTAATTTTACCAGCCCCAACCCACGGCTCCTGGATTAAGGCTATGGCAGTCCTTTGAACCTCCAACCACTTGCGTAATTGAGCCGACGCAGTTTCGCTGTGGTGGAGGTTGGCCTGCACTAGGCTAGTTTTGGACGAAGGGCACGCCATCATTGATCGCGTCCTCCCCGTCCCCGCCCAAAAATAGGCCTGCCAGAAGATCTCGGGTCTCATCGTTAGCCACCGAGTCGGAAGTGGTCGGCAAAATGCAGTCCTCTTCGTCACTCAGTGAGCTGCCGCTGAGCCCGATCTCCACTGGGGGCTTCGGCTCAGTTGTGTAGGCCGTTTTTTCACTGGGCTTGGCCTCCAGTGATTCCGCTGTACCGGTAACCGTGGCTCCGGTATCCATAACTTCCGGGTTGTTTTCTACCTCTTTGCTCGGTGGAGTGTCAAAGATTTACCTCCACGACCCTGGAATTTTACGTATACCGCCCCGCATACACATGCGAGACGGCGTCCGGCCTTCATCAGTCGGTCGGGATATGATCCTCCGGCACCGAAACAACGAGGAACCACCCGTCCGTCTGCTTATCAGCCTTGAGTAACAGCCCCCTGATGTTAACCCAGCGGTTCTGGTACGCTAGCACGCGACCAATGTCACGTGAGTCTTTCCAGGCTCCTTAGGCATCAGGGATTAGGATACCACATTTGACTCTTTGTGGTATCTCTGACTGTTTCTTTATTGTCAGCAAGGTGTTGGATTTGAGATCGAGGGTAGCAATATTCCCCTTCAACCAGTCCAGAGCCTTCTGATCGTCGCTACCACAGTTTCAGGACACCCTCCGTATAAACGGGTTTGCCCCTAAAAACTGGTCCCGACGCATCAGGGTCCTGGCTACTCCACGCCTCGCTGATTATCATCCTCTGTATTGCTACGAGGATGTCGTCTGCTACTTCCTTCGTAATGTGACCTGAACGCGCACATGTTAAGGCCACACCCAAATCTGCTCTAGCAGCGGAAGCGTAGCTCGTTCTTGCAGCCTTTGGTTGCTGTTCGAGTCGCACTTTTTTGTGTTCCCCTCTAGGCGAGGTGGACTCTTCCAGCATCCTTTTGGCTGCTCTTTCCTTCTTCACAGGACGCTTGGCCGCTCGCTGCTTGCTGGCGGATATCCTAGATCTGGTTCCCGCGGCCGCGACTTCCACTTGGGTTGGATTTTTATCCTTCCCAGCTTCAGTGCGGCTACTGGTTCCAGCTCCAAGCACCCCAGTCACAGTAGCTTGCCCAGCTTCCTTGGTTTTAGTTTCGGAAGCAGCCAATGCGGCTCGTTCTCTTCGGCCTTTTTCCCGCTGCTTCTTGTTCTTCTTTTTGGCCTTTTCACTACTGCCTGCAGGGATAGACCCTCCTGATGGTCCGTCAGGTCGGCAAGTCACCTTTTTGGGTGCCTTGCCTTTCCCCTTAGGGCTCAGCACTTGCCAGGCAGCAGAGAAAAGGTCGTCAGTTCGTAGTGGCTCCGCAGTTTTGTTACTCGCGGGCTCTTGTTCTTTTTTCTCGTCCAGCTCCTTGGAACTGGTTTTGGAAACGTTCAGCGAGGTAGTTGTCCTTTTGATGGGGGCACCTTACGCTGGACGTTACTGTCCGTGGAACCGTCGGTTTAGTGACGGTTCCCTCTTGTTCTTTGGTGTCTCTGGTAAGCACCTCTGACACCTCTCCCTCTTTCTTATTGGGCCTTAAATTGTCCATAATTTTTTGTTTTTTAAAATTCATCCCCCCGGCTTCCCACCCTCCATGGAGCCCGCACCTTTGGGAACGCCCTATTTCAGGCGTTAGGATTACCGGGAGAATATAGGGACGCGAAGTTGGCTCACAGCGCGACATCGGGAGCTCGATCCAGCTGGTAGATGGGGCTGACAAGGCCCATCCCCACCACCCGAATAAACTGTCACTTGCTCCGTCAGCATGGCCTTTACCACCACCCAGCCCCCTTTTCAGGAAAACTAGGCAGCCCCCACATCCCTCGCCTGCGACGCTCTGACGGGGCGCTTGGCCATTTCCCTATCTGTGGCTAGCAGATAGGGCCACCGTTTAGCTTGAAATCCGGACCAAAGAGGGCGTGTTGCCTCTCGCCACTATATACCCCAGCGACGATCGGCTCAACTCTCCAGGACTCCTTCATCCCCGCGTACGGCGCTCGACTGCGCAGGTCCTAGCGCAGGTGGGTGTGTTAGTCCACCAGATACACCCACTCTCTCCGGCGGAACCGTCCCCTCCTCCTTTCTCATCCGGGCTTGGGACCGGCAATGGCGGAGTCATGTATATATTCGTCATACGTACCGGTACATTCAGGTCGATCATTCAAATAGATCATTTCGAGCTTCAGGGTAACATTGCTTTTGCTTTGCAATAGCGCCATCTACATTTTCGTCACTATCGGATCTAATTGATCAACTCTCATGGTGGTACGTAGAAAAGACGCTAGATGGCATAAACACAGAAAAATTGATTTGGATTGGATTGGACAAACATGCAAATTTGGCTATTTTTTAATTTCATGCATAACAATACACAATTTCATAATTTACCAATTTATATCTGAAAAAGAGGCTCCGCTCTTCATCTCACTCCCGCAGCAGTGATCAACCAATTACTGGCCCCCTTTACTATACCACACCTCATTGGGCTCGTGAACCAACATGGTGGGCGTGACCCCTAAATAAGTTGTTCGACATAGAATGTTAACCCCACTGAAGTGGTAGAAATCGAAAATCACGGGTCTTCAAGGAATGGTCTCGGTCCTAACGTCTCTCATGTGCTTGACGGACTGTATATTCCCTTACTTCCCTACTTTTAGGTTGCAAACAGAAACAGAAACTTTTTATTCAATATGGATTATAAATAATAATTATTGAAAGTCACTTTTTTTCATTACGACTGGTTCGCAAAAAAAACCTCTGGCCAGTGAAGTACCAGCAAGAAACCCAGCGGGACTATTTTTTTAAAATAAGAGCTTACAACATGTTTGTTACAATTAACAACACAAAACAAATTAGAAATAGCTTGGTAGCAATCACCCTTCCCAGGGGTTATTATCATCTATAAATTCCTTATTATTATAATAACCCTTTTTATACAAACTTAGTTTAATAAAGTTTTTGAACTTTGTGTATGTCAAATTTTGTATATTCTGAAGTGTTTTTGTATTGTATGGACACTGAAGGAGTCTTCAAATAAAACAATAATTGTTCGTAAATGCCCCTTGTAAATGCAATACTGAAATTTCACTGCTTTCACTTTACTTTCTCTAATTTCGTTTTTCTTTTTGGTTTATAACTGGAAACTGTAGCTGATCCCGAACATCCCAAATGAATTGCAAATTGGGTGACTTACTAACCTATCCCGGAAGGTAAAGCAAAAGAGAACCGCGCGCACAAAACCATATTGAATTAATTTAATCAATAATTTTCACTATCACATTTTCATATATTATCCCATATCTTTATTACCCATGATCATAAAACAATTACATTTCACATAAAGTACAAAGAAAACATATTATAAAAACAATTAAAACATTCACATTGCATAAAGTATTAATATAACATTACACAAAATATCACAATTTTACAAGCAACTTATTATCGAATATAAACTATATTACTGTAGTTCTCATTACTAATTTCTCATATCTTAAACATGATGTTCGACCCTCGGGATCAAATAGGAGGCTCTAGCCATCCTTCCCATAATTATAATTATCGCGGTCGGACATATACAATATTTCATTCTATGTAGCATTAAACTTTCCTTATCTACTCTATTATTGATACGCCTTATCAATGATTAATACATTATGTAAACATTACTAAAAAGGTGCTTAAAGTAAATGAAAATGCTCTTAATTCTTTAATTAATTTGTATTACATAGCCAATTGTCATGTAATGCATGACTCTGAGTTAATACAAATATCTTCATTTCTCTCGGAAATTAACATTTTATAGAATTAACATAAAATTGAAATTTATCTTCAGAGGAGTATTACAAAAAAACTCCAAATTACAAGGTTTCCCCGTTGAAATTATATGTTTTCCATTTGTTGCTTGAAATAACAATTACTTGGTAAAAATATTTCGTTTTCTCTACTACAATAAGCTCAAGGCAAATTTTAGATAACTTATTTATTTATTTAGTAGTAATCATAATCCCGATGAATGTTTAGGCCAAAACTCTGAGAGACATGATTTGGAAGCTCTAATTTGTAGATTCTATTGAATATTGACCATCAAAAAATATTTTTATATCACAAATTAGAAGTGGGTGTTGAATCAATAAACTGTTTTTTTCAACAGCTTTTCATTCGTCAATGTATTAACTGTTATTCATTAATGAAAAAATAGGTTAAAATATTAGCTTTCAATTTACGTCAACGCACTCGACGCATTATTTTCAATATTATTTTATTCATTTTTGTGAATTTAGTATTCTTCGGAAATATTCGTTACGTCCGGAGGTTACCGAACACCGCCGCGTCAATACATCGGACGCGATCTTGTGGGTGCGTATGGTGAGCAAGCAAAGAAAGTTAATTTGTTAAGATTATTTATTTAGTATGTGTAAACAATTCGTGAGCTTCGTTCAAGGCTAAAATTCGTTGCGATTCTTTTGTTTGCGTTACGCGGTCGAGGACAAGTGTTTTTAAGTTTAGTTTATTTTTTAAGTTTAAGTTTTACTGGTTGGGATTTTATGTGAATAATGTTTTGTGACAAAGTTTGGACATTATGTCAGTGGCACGTAGAAACAAAAGTTTACTCTGCCAAAGACAAATAAACAATATAAAACGCATTGTGACTCACATAAAAAAGCTCGCAGAGAAAGACTAAAACGCTAGCGGACAAAGATTTGTTGACGATCACTTCGGAAGATTGGACCACCTACCAACAGTTATGTCAGGTGTTGGAACCATTCGAAGATTGGTCATAAATATTTGACGGCGTGTTATCTTATAATAACGATACGTTGCCTGATAGAATCTTATAATGAAATATGAGAGAAAGGAAATCGAACATCAAATATCCACGATATAGTTTCATTTTTGAAATCAGGTTTATCAGACAGATTCAAAGGGATAGAGCAAAGTGGCACATTTAGTTTGTGTACTTTCTTGGACCCTTGATTTAAGATGCAGGGATTTGCAGGCCACGCTGAAATTGTCAAAACAAAAGATAGAGTACGAATGCTCGTCGCCACCGAAATATCCAAAATTGATGCTGCAACACTGGCCCAAACTTCAATTCAATTCTAACTTCAAAAAATGAATTGACAAGAACTAGAATGAATTCAGTCCACGGTATATTTTTGATCAAATAATATGGACACCTCCCACCACAGGCACTCCGTTATCAAAAGCCATAGAAGAAGTGGACATCTATTTGGCCGACGACGTATTACCAAGTGCTAATACTGGTGACTAGAAGAATTCTTTGGAATGATGGAGAAGTCACAATTTTTTATCCAAACTTAGCCAAAATTTACATTGAAAAATGTACTACGACTAGCAACATCACTGCAATGCGAAAGAACGTTCTCCAAATCGGGGCTAATTGTAAATCAAAGAAGAACAAGAACTACCAGCAAAATAGAGCCATTTTGAAATGTTAACTTAGATGGAGGCCGTTTTGCAAGTTATGAGCTTTGATATGTTGTTGTAAATAAAACAAAGGAAAAAAAAAAACAAAAAATGATGGATAATGTATATACCCAGCCAGTTCTAAGCCTGGAAAAAGTACGAAGAATGGTCATTGCAGTTCAATAAATATAAAAGTAACCTTTAGATACGAATTTATTCTTATCAAATCAATAATCTTTAACTTAATCTACAACAAAACTGTTATTGATCGAAAACGTTTAAATATTATATTGACGATTAACGCTAACAATTGAAGTTTCAAAATCTGTTATTTAATTAACAGCTTTTTAAACCTGTTGACCATTAATGATTAACAGTTAAATTACATTAAATAAAAAACCGCCAATGACCGATGCTTATCACAAATATCCTATACTTTAATAATGATAAAATACATTTTCGTTATATTTTATCATTATTAAAGTATAGGATATAATTCAATTATCTACCGAAAAAAGCTTCGATACAAGCACCAATATCTCCGAAGTTCTACATCATTTTAACGTAAAATTTGTACCAAAATAATAATCAACATTTGCTTAAACTATACTATGTTTTTTACTTTTTAAATCGCTACTATTATTTTTTAATTAATTAAATAAAAGTACCATATATTTCACTCTATCAGCCATCTAATTTCACTACCGCGCCAGCGGCTCTCGAGGTCGAACCTGTCTCAATTTATTTCGCGCGCTCCGTCTCGTTTCGATATTATCGTAGTGTGCCTCGATGAACGTGGCAAGCGTTGCCAGACGTCCGGATAAAGCCATCTAGCGTCTTTTCTACGTACCATCATGAGAGTTAATCAATTCGATAAAGGGACATTACTTATAAAGTAGACGGCGCTATTACAAAGCAAAAGCAAGAGTAGTCAGTCTTAAAAAATCGTCCAATTTTTATAAGTAACATTTTAAGAATATGCTTTAATTTAAACACATATTGACTTTAGGGTTGTATTATTCATCAGAAGTAATAAGAAATGTAAGCGTAAAAGTTTTTTTTTATTTTGAGAATGAAGAAAAATATTTTTTTATTCGTATGTAGGCTACATTGGAATAAAAAAATATCCACTCTTGCCGTCCTTCCTGACAACAAACTGATAAGAGTACTCACCGCAGACAGAGAAGTCTACGGTACTAACGTATTCCTGACCTTGAATTGAAACAAAAGCGTTGCCAAACTTACGTACGTTCACTTGTTTGAAATATAATATTCTGATTTCGTTTGTCACGCGCTATGATTTGCTCGCGGAATTTCTCGTGTGTTATACATATATTGTATGTATGTTTTCATTGATTCGAATTGCAATATTTCTCTAGTATATATTTGAGACTATATTGTAATTTATCGTAGGTATAGTAATTAATTATTCTAAAAACGCAATTATGTTTTCGGTAGTATTATTAACAGCAGGCTGGCCCGTGATTTTTCTGAAATATCGTCACAATACTGATTACCTACGTCATACGTGTCAGTGTTTCATATATGAATGTGTTTGAATATGTTTTTGGTCAACAATAAATACAATTATTATAAATCGGTAAACTACCAAAGTAGTCACAAAATTAAACTTGCAAAAATTTGCTAAATATGGTTTTGCCGGGTTACATTAAACACCCTTTACGCATTTTGCAAACAGTTTCAGACAGACACACATTATTAGTTTGTTATATTTTGTAGAGCTCAAGTTCACTCGTCACTACGTCATACCTTATGTTGCGTTCAGAAACAAATATAATTCAGTTACATAAAATCCTTTTTTCTGTTCCGTGCTTTATTGTTTATAAATAAATAGCTTATTCTAATCTGAGTTATATTTTTCTTATTCGTCGGCCAATTCTACCAGGAATTTTTTTTTTTTTTGGGACAGCGTATAAAGATAACATTGAAATAAAAAGATAAGTAAATTTTTCTACATTTTAGTGTTCTAGATCTTGTGTTCCGAACGCAACCCTATTCATATAGAATTGAAGGAAGATTTGTACCTGGATGACCGAGCATTTCTCGGTATTTTTTTTTTTTTGGAAATCGTGTGTTTTGGAAGTTATATTTAGATGAAAAATACATACTGATAAAATATGAAGAATATTTTTTGACTTACCGACATAATAGAAAAAAACTGAACTGGTTATTAAAAGAAAAATCATGAATGCAATAAAATATTCGTATTTTTAAAAAATACTACAAAAAGGGCTAGAAATAATAGATTTTCTCACAAAAGAAGGGAACTTGAAAAAAAAAGGGGAAAAAGTCAATCCTAAGACAAGACGCGAACCAGGGAACTATTACGATCATTATTATAGTGTTAAAATTTACCTTCTTATATTGTAGCAGTTTTTCATTGCTATATATATATATATATATATATATATATATATATATATATATATATATATATATATATTAATGTCGAATTGGTACTTGATTTTGATGAAAAATGCCCATTCAATAGTTAATGTAATAAAATCCAAAACTGCGTAAGATTCTAATCCGTTAGACATAATTTATTTCCCAAAGTTATACAAAAATCAATTAAATAGTTTACGCCAACAAATATAAATTTTATTTTTATAACAATCGTTTTGTAGTTCTGCCTACCCAATCTGCACATACACAAAAATTAAAAACTTGTTTTTTTTCATACACGCCATCTAGTGTTCTAGCTTCGTAAACGTAGGAATACGTCTGTGTGTGTAAACGACACTATATTCAATGACAGATATTATAATCAAAATTAATGTCGAATTGGGTGGATTTTGAGGCAATGATATGACCCATTCCAATAAAATGTAATATCCGATAACCGCTAAGTCTACTCCTACGACTTAATAATTTTCCAATTACACAAAAATCCAAATAAACTAAAAATGTTGACTTCAGCGCCATCTTGCGGGAGAATGGCTGGGAACAGTCCGTAGGTTTCACCTTAAGTGAATTCGTGGCTTATTGCTTATTGATAAATGAGATATTAAATAGCTTAATCATTTAACTCTTTTTTTTGTTTCCAGGAATGTACTCGGACGTCTCAAAATTCCCATATTCTGGTGGCTATGTATGGATATCCGAATGCTGCCCGACTAGATTTGTCTCCGTATTCTCTAGCTCTATTTTTGAGGGTGCGACTTTCCCGCCCAGTGTGATACTGAAGCTCATATATCACTGGGCCTGTCAAACTAACGTACAAAATGTTGTTCAATGGGTTAAGGTGGACAATTTGTATGTAAAGGGACTATTTACATGGTTGCGGGCCATTTGCACATCTGCTATTCATCAACATATGGGATTATTAGGGGGATCGGGTAAGAAAGTAGAAGTTGGTGTTATATCTCTTGGGACAACAAGTCATGATGGTACTCAAAGGCAAGTGAAGGTTGAAGTGTTGGGTGTATTGGATCCTGTGGAGAAATTGGTAAGTTGAATTTGTCGATTGGGATATACATATTTAGAATTAGATTAGACATTATCACTATTGTTAATGTTGAATAATTTTCAATACATAAAAATATCAACATAAGTCATAATTCCTTGGTTTACAGATACGTCTGCGCGCCGTCGAACCATTAGCAGAATACGAGAAGAACTATAAGAAACGTTTCCAGAAAATTCTTGAACCACTTAGCGCATGGGTTCACCCATCATCAATCATTCTAACAGATTTGACAGTGGACAAAGGCACCCTGGTCTCCATGGGCTTTAAACATGTGGTACAGTCTTCTTCGCATTCTGACCAGTCAGGCAGGAACAGCAATGCAAATATAATGGAGTACTTGCGGCGCATTGTACCGAGAATGTTCCAGAATACGCTGTCATTGTTATCTAGGCAGATTATACAGCAGTTTTTGGATGAGCTTGTGTGGAGAGAAAGGTAATCTCCCATTTTGAATAAAAGTTTTAGCAACATGTGCTCATTTTACAACTTCATGTTTTTACAGATTTGGCGTTTCTCCTGGATTGGCATTTGATAACATAGTACTGCACATATCAGAACAGACAAAGTTAGAGGCGAAGGATCCCATAACAGTGCGTCTTAATAAGATCGCCTCCAATCCCTTCAAACACTGGAAATATCCAAGCAAGGTAAAGAAATTTAAAACAGGGATGTAGGACTACTCTTTCTAATACATCATTGAAACAGTACAGCATACGTTAACTAACTTGGCAAGGTTTTGGCGTAATGGGGGAAAGATTGCGCATGTACACTTTCGTGCCACCAAATATGGTCACTGTTACTCTATAATATAAATAAAAGTTTTTTTGATAAAAGGTATGAAGAGGAATTCATGAAATATATGAGGTGTAATAAATAAAATACAAACAATATTATAAAATCAACTCAAGAAATTTATTATAAAATTAAATATTGTCATTACAATATTATGGGGCATGGTGGTCTACCTACTTCCTGTTCAATTTTCTTCAGTCACTTCTTACAAATCTTAGGTACAACATGGGATAGTGTATTCTTTCGCCGCCCTACAACGCAATATTAAGGTAATAACCAGGGAATGAAGTGATCTCTACCGATGTGTTTTTATAACATTTTTTCTAATAATTGTGTAATATTATTGTGAACTTTTGTACCAAATATAAGTCCTATACTCTGTACAACATAGCTTGATCTTTTCGACAGATGGGTCTAGTGATGGGAAACAGAAAATATCTAGTAGTGCAAAAAATAACGTTTTTATATAAGTACTTGTAACTGTGATGAGATGGTGTGGACTGTTTGTATTTTTTTAGGCTTTTCAAAATAATTAATCAATCAAATAACTTGTTTGCACTATACATATAAAAACGTTGGGTAGGTAAGCGACGATGGGTTATCTTATTCATATAATATTGAATAATGATTTCTTATATTTAGTTGATCGACATATAATATTGAGTTAAAATCAAGGTTGAAAAATAAAATAAAATTTTCTCTTTAAAACATAGTTTTTAATCAGGAAGAGAAGCACAACCAAGGTTTTCATCGTCGGAGTCGTCATCGGAACTTGTGTCATCATCTCCAACTTCAATTATTAATTCGTTTTGAACGAAATTGTCGACGTGCACACCGTGCATATGTGCAAAATTTCTTCTTTCGTGTGTCGAACAACATTCGGCCAGTTTTCAGCGGTCACCTGACCACAAGCTTCTTCCAACAAACGGAGCATTTTGTTTGTGGTGAAGGGAGGGAGATGTCCAATTCCCAAAGCGTCAGCTACACGTTGCCGCACTTGAGACAATGGCAATAATGATCTGCCATTTTGACACTCACGCTCAAAATAATCGCGTAAGCGAAATACAAACCCACGCGTTTCACTGTTATGTACAGGTTTTTTTTACCCTTCTGGGCATGATTAACAAAAGTTAACAATGAAAACTAAAATTCAACAATAAAAACTTAACAAGAATTAATAATAACGCAACAAAACAAAAGAACAATAAAGTAGCTTGGTGTTATGATTCAAGACACTCGGAACACGCACTCGTACTAACAGGCCAGGCGGGCGGACGGCGCCAGTGCTGCCAGTGTTGCTAAATCGATAAAAATGATTTAAATTAAGGCTTCTTTGTAACCGACATTTGTAACAGTTATTTGTGTCCCATCCGACCGATCGATGTAACATTGCACGAGCGTCTATTGTTTAAATCTTGCTTTGAAGCTATAAAAACCACTAAGATTTTCAGAAAATGTTACGATTAAAATAAGAAAATAATGTTCGTCATTGCAAAGTTATGTCGATCGCAAATCTCAAATCAAGCTATGTTGTACAGAATATAGTGTGTATTATTTTCTGAACAGTTTTGAACCAGTGATAAATTAAAAAATTGGTTTTCAAAATGTACTTTGTAATAATTAGGTTATTATTGAATTAAAAATATCTTATTCTATACCTTTTCCTCTTTATCGTATATCAGTACTGGGCAAATTTTCACACATAACAGAAGGCACTAAAAGTAAGAATTTGTAAGAAAAAATTACTAAGTTTTCTTTTTTCACAGCACACAGTCCTCCTGATGGTAAGTGGTTGCTGTGGCCAATAGACATCTAAATCCACATCCATAGACGCGTACATCTATCCTCGATTACGAATTAAAATGCAGATGCGTTGTCACCCGGGAGGACTAAGATGGAATGCCACGTTTTCAGTAAAAGGGGTCTCCGGTTCTCTACACTCACCATACGAAACACAGCAACATTAAGCTTCTATTTGCTAGTGTTCTGTGAGAGCGTGGTCCTTCCCAGGTCAAGCCGACCCATTTGTGCTACAACTATACTACTAATATAACTGCAACATGGCTCTACCACCGGCTCCTAAAAGTCCACTGGTTGAAATGGGCCTCTCTTATTGTAGGGTGAATTTGCCTTAATTGCCGCGCTTGGTACAAGCGAAATGGCGATCCTATACTCACACATCTCATAGCATTGACACAGCTCCCAAAAGTTCCGTCAAAAGCAAAATTTGGGGTTGCTGTATGGTAAAATTTTACTTTTAATTGTTAATAACTATCGTAACTTGAACTGTATGCTCTTGTGTATTAGAAAAAAGATAAAACGGAACCTGAACCGGAACCGGAACCGGATATGGGTCGTGGTAGGCGCGGAAGAAAGAAGAAGGAGCCAACACCCCCACCGCCACCTCCGCCGCCGTCAAAGAAAAAGAAGAAGGAGAAGACTACGTATGTCGAAGATGACGATGATGAAGAGGTAAATTTTTATAACAGAATTACAGAATATGAGAATTAAAAAATTATAATTGTTGCTACTTGGGAAAATCCAATCCTTCTTTTTTATAAACAATGTTATGTAAAAGAAACCCTGTCTGACCTGTGAGAGTGCTTTATAGTATCGTGATATGAATCTTTTCAAATTTAAAGTAGAAAATAATAACATTTTTATATCCATTAATTGGTTTACGTATCTATGTGTCCTTTTCAGATTAGATAGGGTATATTTTCATCATATTGTCACCCATAACGGCCTCGTTGGTCTAATGGTTGTAATAGTGCAACTGATGAGGTTCCGGGTTCCAATCCCGGGTCGGGTCAAAATAAAATCATTTATTGAGCATTTCCATCAATAAAATCGCAGTAGCTGCCCGGAGTCAGAAAGTTCGCGTTGTCCGACCATCGCGCCTCGGAAAGCACGTAAAGCCGTAGCTCTTGCGCCTGATCTCTCTCCTGTCGTGTCGGTTTACCATCACATCGGACTAAGAGAGTGAGGGAATAGAAAGTGACTGCGCGTGAAATAATATATTAATGTGCATAGAATAATGGTACAAATGAGCAATCAGTCCACCTGATGGCAAGTGGATACTGTGGCCTGTAGATATCTTCATCTATCCTCGATTAAGAATCAAAATGTAGATGCACATTACCAGTAAAATGGTATCTAGTTCTCTACACTCACTGTAAGGAACACAGCAGCATCAAATTGCTATTTAATTCTGGTAATCTGTGAGAATGTGGTCCTTACCTGGTCGAACCGACCCATTCGGCTGCAACCAAAAATTTTTTAACAATATAAAATAATTATTGACTATGCAAGATGTTTATTACATGCTCAATGTGGTGTCGTCTATGCCCCTAATCAATAGGAGCAGATCAGTAACTGTGTAATTCTTATGAATAAATAAACGCTGATCTGATCCATGCTGCTGTTATCAGGTGCCGCTAGCTCAGCGACGCACAAAGATCAAACAAGAGAAGAATAAAGAGAAGGAAAAGGAGCCTGTAGTGGAACCTCCTCCCAGAGCGCGGCGCAAAGTTGCGCGTTCGTATGTCGACGATGACTTGGACGATATTCCACTGAAAAACATCAAGAAAGAGATCAAACAAGAGGAGACCGTGTCTCTTGAACGTTACTACTTTGGACAAATTGGAGGCAAAGAGACGCCAGAGCGAATCGCTATAGCAGTTGAGGTATGTCTTATTCGCTTGATCGGACATTGAGTAAAGTTACAGCATTCCATTTTCTTTGTACGTCCTAATGCGGATCATAGACCTGGTCTTATTTCTGAGAGGCTGATGGAGTATTTAGCCCCCCACCTTGCTCCCATACGTGTTAGAGAACTTCTCATCTACTAAAAATTTTATTTCTTAGACACGCGTCTCTCTTTCTTGATATTTTTAGATAGAGATAGAGATATTTTTATACACCACCGAGCACATAGTAAATTAGCACCTAAAATTGCAATTAACAATTTCATTGGTGCCGACAGGAATCTAACACAGGTTGTTCGTGTACTATGAAATTTACTGCGAGTGCTCTGAGCTACCACTGATATCAGACTTTCAGTTACTTTTTTAGAGATCTTTTTAGGTTGTTAGTGCATGTAACCATAGATACAGTATCAAATATTTTCTGTGTCTAATATGAAATTAAGAACTTAGCAACTAATTAATAAGCATTAATTAATTAAAACAATCAGTAACTTGCTGTATCAGAACAAATTTTGTAACCATGTTCGAATAAATATTTTGTAATTAGCATTTTTGCAAGTGCCACATTCACTTTTAATGAATACATAAAACACACAAAATTGCATAGAATCGGTAATAAAGAAAAAGGCCGAAGAATGTAAAAAATGTATGCATGAAATTATGCTTTATTATAATGTTAGTTTCACATATTTCATTTTGACGACTCTATGTCTGTGATCTCTCTTCTGTAAGTCAATTTTGAGTGCTGTTTTAGTAACATACTCATGACTAATAATTTGCGCACTGAAAAGATATGACATTTACATAAAAGAGGGGTGGGGAGTAGAGCAGATTGTGGTGACTTACAAAACAGCTCTTTGAGCACATTCTATTAGTAACAATGTAGTTTTAGCTGCTTTTCCCTTTGAGGTTATACGATAGATGATTACCGGTTGGCCCATCTTAATTAAGACCTTAAAATCTAGTGAAGAAAATGTAAACCTTTTGTTCTTCTCCTTAACATCTTAATGGTTTTAAGAACTCTAATCAGCTATGGTACTACAAACTAAGCAAAGTTAAGTGAAATATGTGAATTATAGTGGGCTATATTTGATGTGTTTGTAATTATTTAAAATTAAAATTTATATTTATATTTTATATTATAATATCTTATAAGCATTTTTTATTTATAACTCATAAAATTTCAATGTTTTGTAGTGTCCGGAATGCCATATGGAGTTCAACGACGCGTTGTCTCTAATGACGCACATTTTTGCGCACATAGCGCCACCAGAGAACGGTGCGGGCGTTCTGTGCAACTACTGCCTCGCACGCTTCCCAGACGACGTCGAGCTGCAAGTGCACCTCAAGCACAATCATCCCATCGACACTAAATCACCGGAGCTCTTTACTTATGCTTGTCTCATTTGCGAGGTTAGTGCTGAAAAAATACTGTAGTCTATCATATGCATATTATTGGTTTTATTTTGTAATATTTTATCAATACCACTACCTTTTTTATAAAATTCAGGTTGAAACAAAGTGGACTGTCCACTTGATGGTAAGTGGTTACTTCAGCTCTTCAGCCCTTGTACATGGGCAGCTAACTTCAAACAAAGATGGCTATAGATGTGTTGTCATCTCTGAGGACTAATATGGAATGCATCACAACCAGTGGCGAAGCCTCCATAGAAGCCGAAAAGCCAGGCTTGCCTTTTCAATCTGTTCAATCAATAATATCAACTAATAAAATAACTCGTAAACTGTTTCAAACTATTTCAAATTTCCTGCGCGCTCCTCTGTTCTACACATGTCATGACCTCGTAGCATATATGTAACATCAACACTTGGCAGTTTGCTTTCAATTCGAAATACACTGATTCGTGTTCTCTCCGTCTCAAAGCGAACACGCAATGAACTGTCAAAATTAAGTCGTCTCTCTCGCACGCGTTGGCTTTCCAGAAGACGATCGTTCCCATTCTAACCTGTGGCAAAACGTTCTATAATGAAATATAAGTACGAAATGTTTATATAGCAATTACTACAGAATCAAAAGCTGGGCTTTGCTCTCGAGTTGTTTAGGAGTGCGCGGGCGTGCGGGCGATACGTTTGCAAGTTGACTTCTTATTTCAATGTTTAGGTTTGTTTTTGTTGTGTCTGTGAAAATTTATGTTTTTTCAAAGATTTTTAGTGAAAATGGAGGATAATATTGGAGTGTTGACGTATCGGCTTGACTTGTGTGGTCTGCAAGGTAATGGAAAAAAAATAGCTAAACATATTAGTTACAAAGCTGTCCCTAAACAGCAACATGGTTTTGTCCACATCGCTCCATTATTTTCATTTTATTATTATGCCTATCGTCATGGACCAAACACTTCAACGAGAGAGAGCCTATGGACATAATTTGTCTCGACTACGAAAAGGCCTGCGATAGAGTCCTTACGAGAGAACTTCTCCAGATACTGGAATACGTAGGAATATTTGGAAAACTACTGGCTTGGATCAAGTCTTTTGCGTGGGGGAACCCTACAAATAAGAAATGGTGAAACGAAGTCTTATCACATTGAAATTAAAAAAAGATACGTGTGGCACTCGGTGACTGCCGCGGTAAAGCTATTGCGTAGCATTTTTTATCAACTTATGCAATTATTATTTATTTATTTTTAGCAGTTAAGTCTTTGATATTAAATCAAGTTACACTTTTTGAGCGTGGTGACCGATAAGAAAACAATTTTCTCTTATTGAATAAATGAGAAGTTAATATTGTTTAAAATATTTTTAATATCTTATAATACATGTAGGTTATTCAGGAATTTTTATCATTGAGTTAGCAGCTAGTGTACACGCATACGTCTAGTCGCACGCATATAAACACCGTGCCGAAGTCTGCCGACAACTGAAACGACGTTAGACGATGCACGGCTTTCAACGCCACACCTCCGTGCCCGTCGGAGTGGGGAGCGTGAGGTTTTTTTTCGTTACGGAATTTCTGGATTCGGTCCCCGCGCTCAAGGCCCGCGATAGAAGCTATGCAATAGCTTAAAAACAACAATTTTTAAGATCTTAAGCGGACATAACCGACATTGAGGAGTTTGACAAATTGTTTATTGGTAATAAAAACTTTCAAGAAAGTTTTTCAAACAACAACACTCACAAGCGCTTCATTTATAACCATGTAGACATAGAGTGGAATAAGCTGCCAGAAAATGTAGTCTCAGTTCAATATGTAAACTAATTCAAAAATGGATTAGATAGCTGTTTTCTAAACTGCAAAATGAGTAACTAGCGGTCACAAACAATATACAGGCGTTATTAGTTGCCTCAACTGCCTGCCTGATAATATATAATACATACATAAATACGCCTGTCATCTAGAGGTGTAGGCAGACTACGGACTTCCATTTAGCACGATCCTGACACACCTTTCTCAAACTCCTTTACATCCATATACCCGCATATACTTATACATGCTCGTCAGTTAAGGGGCTCTCTTAGTTTGGTCCATCTTCAATATATTGTCAATTTGGTCGATAAAATTTTGTCTAGAGCGTCCCATCTCGACTCTGCCGTTTACTTCTACAACATAAATTTGATCTGTCACACTTCGTTCGTTCATTCTTTTTACATAACCAAACCATCGAAGCATTCCTGTCTTAATTGTGGACATAACATCATCTTGCACACCACACTTTTATCACAGGATTTAAATATATAATATAATTCTTTTCGATTTTGCTTGCGCAGGTGCGATTCGCGGCGGTGTTGACGCTGGCGACGCACATGCAGAAGGCGCACGCGCCGCGCGAGCTGGCGTACGCGTGCGCCGCCTGCGACTACCGCGCCTCCGCGCACCGCGCCGCCGTAGACCACTTCGCCGCGCAACACGCCGGCGCCGCGCAGCTGCTGTGTCCACACTGCCTCAAGGTCTGTCCGTTCACACACATTCATTAATTTTTTTGTCTTATAACTTTTAGCGTCATACTCATAAAAACTAACTAAATTCTAAACGTCATTGTTTTAGTCATATTGGGTGACGGAGCTGGCTTTTTGTCACCTAAAAAAAATCATTCACATCAAAGTTAATGTCAATGTTTACAACTATTGAACTAAAAAGCTAGGCACTTAATCCAAATAACTAGCTATATCACATCGTTGAACTACGACGTATTATATATGCTATCAAAAACATAACTTTAAAAAAAACCAAGTCTCGCAACTCAGTTCTACCGTAAAAAGTTGTGGGATCCATGTAATATACCAGTCGGTTAATTTATTCGGCCTCTACTTAAGGGTACTTCTGTTTTAAGTTGCGCATGCGCAACCTGCTCATCGCACAAGCCGGGCTGAAGCCGAGCTATGATTTATGACCCCAACTGCACAAACAAAATAATTTTACTATAGTTATGATTCTTAAACTACTGGTTCAATTTGAATAAAATTTGCAATATATACTGTTTTACAATGCCTGCTAGGTTACTGAAAATTCAGGCTACTAGTTTTATCCACAAAAATATAGGGGAGTCGAAATTGGCCTGAACTGCTTCGAGAAAAGTATGGTACGGCCGTGCCGCTTTTTTGCTCGACTTGGCGGAGGCACTGCCGTGCCCCCAGATTAAAATTGATCACATATACGTAATTTCTGTAGTTACTTTACTGATAAATTGAATCCTATAATGTTGACATAAAAACCTTTTCCTGGTGTAATGCATTTTTTTTAATACAGTGTACTGACTACAATATGAAACAATAAGAAACATATTTCGTTAAAACAGGTTATCACTGTGTACGCGGATGGTTACGAGCTGACTGCTAATGTGCTGCTGTACATCGACCATCTAAAGCAGCATCAGGATAAAGAACTGGAGGTGGGCTGCAGCAGATGTGTGCTCAAATTCGTACATCTTGGTCAGTTTGGTTTTATTATATTTTTGTTGTAATTTGTATATTTTATTTACTTCAATAAATAATGTGATATTTTAATTTTATGATTTACATTCCGTAGGCCAACTAAAGGAGCATCAAGTAAGAGACCACATCACGATAGAAAATGCAATTCCGTTGTGTACTGAAGAGCATTTGATTAATAAGCCCAAGGTGAGGAAAATTTATATTTAATAGTTTTCATTATCACATTCAAAAAGTTTCATGATTTATCCACATTTTGATCAAGTAAAGTAAAAATAACAGCTTACATACGTACTACTGCTGATCAAAGTGACATTCGGCTGATTTCACCATGAGTATAGCCAACATACTTTCGAGTGGTCTCAAAGAATCAGTTGAAATATTGTTGATTTTTATTGTCACATGGAGTTAACTTTAATTAACTTCTTAAACTTGAGCCGGCATTCAAAGGCACAGTGATTAGAGTGAATGTGAGTTTAAAATAACTTAAAACACACACTCCACAATGTCAAAATTTGCATAATAACCGCTGTTTCCCTTAAATTTTTTCGTTCCCGATCCATTGTGCTTAATGATTTGAATGGTGCAAGCGGCGATCGAACTCCGAGTGCTTGCGTTTTATGAAATCTGAGTCAACCGCCAAACTACCACATCTTGTTCGATTGTCAAATAGTAAACTACCAGTTTTTTTTTAATAAAAATGTTGACAAGCGTGCACACAGTCCACCTGATGGCAAGATGCTGTTGTCCATATGATGGTACACCATAAATCCAGCTTTCGTCATCCGTAAGTATGTCTAACACAGCATTTGAGTCACCTCCGGTAAATCTTTGAACCATTTCACGACACCAATCAACACGACGGAGTTTTTGGGCCTTAGGTATTCAAACAAAAAAATATAGTGCTAAGTAGGTTGTTGTTATTCAAAGATATAAACTGCTTATATTGTATTGGACAGTTGACAATTTTCACAATTTTTTTGTAACTGCTTATTATAACCTATTTTTATTATTTCTAAACACTAATAGAGGTTGGATAATTTGTTTTGCCACAAATTTATATAAAAAATGAAAGAAGAATTAATTTAAAGTATATTTCAAATATTTTTTGTTATTACAAATCAAAAAATAGTTAAATTTTTGAATGAAAAAAAAGGACTTCATCATTATATCCGTTTAGGATGTGACAGGCCTCTGTCACTCTCTACCTGTCTCTGTTACTCTAACTACCTGCGTGAAATAATTACCTACAATCCCGAGGTACCCAGGGTGAAATACGCAGTCGGGGCTAGCGCGTTGTAGGCGATTGAATGTTAAAGTTTTTTAGCGCTGTTTACGTAAATAATTTCTTGTAGATACTTGTTGAAATAATTTTTGTTTAGTGTTTGGTATATTTAATTGTAGAATAAATTAGTTAAAAAGTTTTAATGTAATTTAAAAATTATATATATTATGTATTTTACCCATCTATTTGATAAATTTTAATGGCAAAACGTCGTTCCTATTGTTGCGTGGATAGACGCTAAATGACCAACAAAATATTTCAGATATATCATTCTTTAAGTTACCGAAGTATTTTAGTAGGAAGTTATGAAACGTGAATTTATTTAATTTTATTGTTAAATAGGTACTTATAGCAAAAAGAATTAAGTAATAACTTTCTAATACCTACTAACTTTATTACAAAATTTAGTTGAAATTTACTTCACTATCCAAGTATCTACTTACATATACCTACACTTGTCTTTTGTATTTAAAATATTTTAAGTTATAATAACACAAAACACGGAAATTAAAACTTTGTTTACTAACAAAATTTTTAACTAAGTAGAATACGATTACATTTCTGTTAGGAATCGGATTTCAAGTTTATTTGTTATTTACGTTATTTACCTTTTTCTTCCGAGCCAAGCATCGCGATTCCCGACGAATGGCCTTGCAAGTTGCATGCGTTAGGCATCGCAGAACGCACATAGATGCGAAAATATGGTCAGTCGATCATAGTCAGAATAGGTATTTCACCCAGTAACTTAATATTTCGCAATGTATTTTGTTACTCATTATTGGCATCCCTTAGTAACAACGGAAAGGAAAGAAGGGGAAAAGATGCAAAGTAATACGGACACTCGCGCAGCGATAAAGTTTTTTTAGCTTGCGAGCGCGATCTATCTAATTAATAATAATTATGTAGGCTATTAAACGTTGGCAAGCAGTCAGCATCAAAAGACTGCAACTTCTGTAAGTAGTAAGTACTATTATTTATTCTGTGGCTGTGAGCCAATCCCAATCGTACTTCTGTATTTTTATATTCAGATCACCATAAATTAAAAAAAAAACATCAATTTCGAACCTGTACTATGCAATGACAATTTTTATTTTATTTTGACAACAAAAACATGACTGTTTTATTATTTCACCATGCCGTGACATTACTAAAGCGATATAATGACGTCAATGGCATTTGAATTAACATTTTAGAAAAAACATTTTTAATTGTAAAATTACATGACAATTCAATTGTCAAATTTTTTTGTCATTTTTCTTAATAACTTGTAGTAAACTAAAAAAAATAAAAAACATGCAACTTCTACTGTAGTGTCTGATTAAGTTTTTAGTTTGTTTAAACACGGAATAAAAAGAAACTTTTTATTACTTCCCGTAGTGACGAAAGTCTAGACTATATCGGCTTTCTTGACAAAATCAAACGCTATAACTGACTGTATGTTCTTAGACTGTGATATACATCTACATCTATCCTTGATTATGAATCAAAATGTCGATGCATTGTCACCCCTGAGGACTAAAAGTTAACATTTAAATATGATTGTTTCAGAACAAGGCTCGTCCGCCAGTGAAGGACTCCACCAGCCATGCCATCAGCGACACGTACGAGAATTTGACGCTGGTGCTGCCCGATGGTATGCTCTGCAGGGAATGCGACACTCCACTAGAAAGCGACAAGCACTTCCTGTAAGATTTAATCGATTGAATCGAGTTAACCTTTTTTTTATTAATAAACACGTAATGATTTACCAAGACTAACGCATTTGGACTAGAGTGTAAATTATGTTTAAATATCCCCTCAGCTGGTGCACATCCCGATTCAGGCCGCGGCATAAAAGAGCGCATCTGGTGGCAGTCCCGATTCGGGACGATCGCCTTATCTCTAGTTCTACAGCAAAAATAAGTGACGATATTATTTCTATCTTATTCTCACCCATGTCAGTGTGTGTGGGAAAGAAGAGCCTAGCAAATGAGCCAATAATTATCGGCTTACACGGACGCGGACTTATCAGGGGATAGAGAGTGCACCAGTGCTTTGCGCGTACACCTTGCCACTATAATCCTGTCCTCCGCCAATGGAAAGGCTCCCTTGAGACTGGCAGATAGATAGATAAAAGACTAACGGTGAAAGTTCCGGCTAGTTTGCAGATTCACTATTTAAGTTATGGCTCACTGCACTTGAATAGTTTGATTCGATTGGTTGGTTAATTACGACACATTCGCTAATTTCTCACATCGGTAAAAACTCACTTTAGTATCTTTGTATGTATTACGTAAACTTTTATTGCTTAAAATTTAATATTCACACGTAATACCTATCACCATTTTAGAGTTTATAGTATCCGCGGTTCGACAATTTTACGTTACGACATTGGCAATAAATCGTACGTAATGAGGTCATGGTCAACACTCGGTTGTCGGTCGGGGTCTGGTGAGTAAACAGGTACTTACAGTATAACGGTAGAAGGTCGCGGGTAAGACGAGCAAAAAGGTACTTTACTGTGTTATGGTTTACGAATATGTATGCGCGAGATAAAATCAGTTAAAATAATGGATTATCACGCATTTTGAATTTAAAAGATAAAAATGTCAGAAAGTTTGAGATTTTTATAAATAAGTTTTCTCTACCATTTGCCTATATTACTTATTTTGAACCTTCTCTGTAAATTTGGCTGGTAGTTCTAAAATAACCCTGTATATTTAATTTAAACGTTTTAAAATCATTTATGATTAGCAATTTTAGCCAATTTGAACTAAATTTCTTAGGGTTTTTAAGCCTTCGGCTTCGGCCAGAGATCGATCTTCGGTCGAACACAACAAATTTCCTTTTTTTAACTCTTTATGTACATCAAATTTTCCACCATTCTCTAATAGGAAGGTAGGAAGGTGGAAAGGAAGGAACCCGTTCTCCTTGGGTAAACCTTATAGAGAATACCTCATGACATTGTTTACCCTTTGTATTGTAATGTAATAATAGGGTATGCAATAAACAATATTAATAGTGTTGTGTTGTGTGTGTGAGGGGTGTGACGCGGTGCAGTAAGTGCCCGTACGCGACGTCGTGCTACCGGGCCATGCTGCGGCACAGCGGCTACTGCGCCGGCGTGCACGCACTCGAGACTGCGCCACGCGCCGCCCCCGCGCGCCTGAACTGCCTCTGCGGGTACACCACGCACCTAGGTCAGTACTCACTGTGCTGCTCACTGCACTGCCGTACGCCAGCACTGCCTCTGCGGGTACACCACGAACCTAGGTCAGTACTCACTGTGCTGCTCACTGCACTACCGCGCGCCAACACTGCCTCTGCGATTCTGATATTAGGTAGATATTAGAGCCACTCATGGCCACCTGTCTTGTCATGCATGCCTTTTCAGAATCCCTATTAAATGCGCCAAAACTTGTAATACAAGGTCACTTTTCGGTAGAGTATTTTTTTCACAGTGGGGTCCGAAGTGAATAAAGTTATGATTTGAGACAAAAAAAATCGTAAAACTTAATATTATCTTTAACATGGGTGTGTTATAAACAACCATAAATAGCATATTTAACGCAAGGACTCATCAGTACCAATCTAGTAAAAATTATAGAAGATTGAAAAAAATTATAGAGACTACATACACCTGTATCTTTTTTAACAAAGATAAAAATTTTAATAATAATTGTAAAAAAGTCAATATTATCATAAAAACGCAAAATAAATTATAACTCTGCAGGGATTGACCTTAAGGACCTCCCGTAGAACAATTTTTTGCAGCTGACGACCCCATCTAACACCTAGTTGCGTTTGACCCACGACTTTTTGGCTACCCAGTATGTCCTTGGCATTTCTAGACGGTGTACCTGAAAGAGTGGATCTATTCAGGTACCTGGGGCATATCCTGACTAAGGATTTGCACGATAACCTCGACATAGAACGTGAACGGAGGGCTCTGGCTGTAGTAATATGCTCGCACGTCGGTTTGCGCGTTGCAGTCCTAAGACAAAGCTGACCCTGTTTGGAGCATAGTGTCTTATGTTTCTAAACTTGTAGCTTTTGGGGGGACGATTTTCTTTTAATTATATCTTTTCTTTTTGTTTTTAACATTTAGATGAGATTTACAATATTTGAAATGGGTGAAAAAAGCCAGAAATTTATCATTATTATTATTGTTAGGTACGGACATGCTGTCTCACCTGCTCGTATGCGAGCGTAAAACTGCGTACAGTTCTGAGGAGGAGGCACGTTCCAACACCCTCAACCCGGAGGAGAATCACACTGGCAAGCCCGCACCGGAGCGGACACCAGCTGAAACGGTAATAAAACTGCAATACCTTGTTAATTTATTGTATTTTTTGTTCTCATAAATTAAAAATTAGGTGTTATCAACTATTTATTACCATCACTACCATCACGGTGTATGAAAGTTCACTGCTGAACATTGGTCTCCCTATAAGTAACCTCATAAGGGAGATATTAGCCATAGTTCCCACGCTTGGCAAGCGGGTTGGTAACCGCAGTTTATTTTTTATTTTAATCAGCTTGTTAACGGGAAGATGCTGCTGGCCATCTCCTGGTTCAGTTTCCCTCTGTCACCTCTTACAACACCCACGGGATGATAGGGGGTAGTGGATATTCTAACACCTCCACTACACGGGTAATTTTTATTAATTTGTTACAGTCTCCTACTATAATCATTCATAGTTTAATTGCCTTCACTCAGAATTGGGACATTTATTTTATCTAAATATTTTGAAACGAGGTTAGAACCGTTGCAACTTTACGTTGATAGGTAATAGTAGTAAAATAACTATCTAATGTAGCCAAATACTGCATGCACTTTGCGTGGAAGTATCTTTAAAGTACCTATTTTATTCATTATCATCGTAATCTTTTTTTCCATTATCACGTTGCTGAAAATAGCCCTTGATTCAAGGATTCACCACCAGTCATGCGTTATTGAAAAATGATACTTATACTCTATACTATAGCTATGCAAATTGGTGAGCGCAGGACTGGTAAGCCATTGAATGTACGACAGACGATAGTACTAAAGATACCTTTGGTGATGGTACAAAAGTAAAATACGATCCCGATGAAAAAAAAATCTTTTTTTTTACAACGTTTAATTAGCTTTATTCACTCTCTATCACACAGCTAAATGAAATGATAATTTCATTAAAAAAATCATGAAAATACCTAAACTGTGAAACTTAAATACCTAAAATCAGCTGATAAAGGGTCAAAAAAGGCGCGGACGCTGAATTCTTTTATCATCGATCTCGGTACGGAACAATACATTAGGTACTACTGTATTTACGCACACTCTACCCTTCCCTTTCGCACACATGTTGCAGCGTTGCCAAACCGTTTACTTACTAAAATTTGCAGGCGAAATAAGAATTAGAGGCCGCAATCACAATAAAACTTGGAATTAATTTTAATAGTTTTGACTAACCCTGTTTATGTGTAGTGTATTGGAAGGATTAAAAAAAGGACAGTCAATTAAAATAAAGTAAAATAATTATTTTTTAGATCAATTGGGATAGATTAGTTAACTATCGATCATATTTGCAATTGATTTTAACAATTAAATTATTCGGTGCCATTTCATTTCTATTTTCTTGTACAAAATCAAATAGCGATGAAATTTGGTATAATGGTGTGAGTACAATAGGTTTAATATCATTTTTGTAGTAACGAACTGCTTGTTCCGTCAGGGTACAATTGATTGTCTCTCAAAAATGACATTTATAAGTTCTAAATTCCATATAAGACTAGTCGTAGGTATAACTAAACTTATAAACTTAAAGTTGAGAATTTCGTAACGGTTTGGTAATCTGTGGTATGGTCAAAGTGTTAACTGCAAAGACACGCAAAAGAAGCGGTGGGTTTTGACAGAATTTATTATTAATTTTAGTTTTTGAGACCGTGTTGACATACGCGTGAGCAACAGTTCCATCGTTTTGTTTCTGAAATTGTTTAACGTTTTGTGTTTCTTGTTTTGTTTTAATAATGCCTCCGTTTTATTTTAATAACGCGTACGTTTATAGTGCTCATGAATACTGCACATGTGCCTTGGAAAAGCTCGCGGGAAGGCTTCGTGTGCATTACGAATTTACAATTTTATAAAGTATCGCTAAATTGTTAAGGCGTCGGGATGGAACAAGTTTACCTCACCAAGTTCACAAGGTGTTAAAGCATAACCGAATGTGCCCATACAAAGGCAAACCAGTTTTCTGCCATTGGTTATTAGACCAGCAACAACGTGTGCCTGGTTTCATTGAGCACGTCATCTGGACGGACGAGTCGACATTTACCAGAAACGGCCTGTAGAACCGAAGAAATACACCAAGTGTATTCCAAGATTAACCCGCACGCTGTTCGACAAACCGAGCACCAAACCCAATGGCCGGTTAACATATGGGCAGGTTTATTTAAGGATTTAGATCGGTAAGCTGTTCCATACCTATCTTTTTTTAAATAACTAAGTACTCAACTGATCTGAATACAACAGAATAATAAACATACCTACACGATAGATCATTTAAGAAAATTTGTCATTAGCGGAGAATCGAACCAACTATTTGGTTTATTTAACCTGTGAATTCGGATTAAAGTGGCTAGGTAGAGATTAGCACAGTGGCAAAATTAGGTGTTTAGCCACTCGTGATCCGTCAGTCTGTGGACCTATGGTCAAGCCAAAGAGTATAGTAGGTTTGGCCAAAGACAATTTTTTTAAATGAAGGTAAACATTACTTAGAGTCATTACCATGTTCTTATCCAAAAATAAAAATTATTAACAATTAAAATATCGAATTATTTGTATGAAGGTCACGTGAGCGCTAGAGAAATGACGATTGTAAGACGTTGTTGACAAATAAAATGTTTAATAAAATAGTACAGTAAAAATAGAATTTAACATTGCACGTAATTTCCGATTCAATTTTATTTTTTTATGAGGTTTAGGATCACTTATTCAGCATAAAATCACAAAATACCGACAGATCCAGGTGGCGCTTCAAGCGCCATCTTGAAAAAACGTTTTCAGCCGATATCTCGGAAACTATGCACTTTAAGCCAAACGTTATAGAAACCATTATTGTAGAAAATAAAATTTCGCATCTTTTGTTTCCAGTAAACTTTTTTGTAAAAATTACCGTTTACGATTTATGGCCCATTTAATGAACAGGGTTTTTCTATCGCGGCCAATAACTCTTGAAATATTAGATTAATCAATAAAATGCATAAATTTATTTTGAAAGATCAGTTTATTTTCCAAAACTTTTGTTTGATATTGTCCATACTTTTTGAGTTATAGGACGTTTCATGTTTGACTGCCGGGCGTTATAGTTGAAAATTTCAAGATACGCATAGCTGCCGCGTCACCTGCCGAGCTCGGCCTACGCTCGGCAGGTGACGCGGCAGCTACTTTACGATTAAGAACCCGGATTTTATTGCTATTATTTCGGGGAATTCCAAGTAAGACGTCATTATTGTTTACTAACTACGACTTACGGAGTCTCCTTTTTGAAATTCGGGTTATATAGTATAAATATATATTATCAATATTTCGTAGGGAAATAACATTTTGTTCGAGTTACAAAGTCTAATAATTCGAGATACCGCGTTTTTAGGGGTTCAGCGGAAGGGAATGGCATTTTTTTTCGACTTACTGAGAATTTCGACTTAACGAGGTTCGAGTTATAGAGATTCCACTGAATCAGTGGCGCAGCTTCTATAAAAGCCGAAAAGCCGGGCTTGCCTTATTAAAACTGAATCAATCAATAATAGCAACTAATAAAATAACTCGTAAAATGTTTCAAGCTATTTCAAATTTCCCGCGCACTCCACTGTTCGACACGTGTCGACCGATGACCTCGTATTGCCTTAGCGATACTGCTGCCGTCATAAAAAATGAGTTTTAATAGAGCGATTAGTTGTCTCCCTTGCTCGCGTGGGCTTTTTACGGGGCTTTCGAGAAGACGATCGCTCTCTTTCTAACCTATGGCAAAATATTCTATAATGAAATATAACCACGATTGTATATATAGCAATTAGTACAGGCTTTTGGGAATAAATTTGTTAAAAGCGGAGGCGCGCGGGCAATACGTTTGCAAGTTCATTTCACGTTTCAATGTTTATTTACTCTGTGTGCTTATCTTAAGCGATTTAATATTACGAGTTCAAAATTTATGCTTTTTTAAAGATTTTTAAAGTTTTTTAAAGTGCTAATCGGAGAGGAAATGTTTAAACTTTGTTGAGATAATACACAAGGTTAAGAGTGTATTTCAGACTTATCAATTATCGCAATTAAAAATAGTTATTGGTACAATTAAAACGTACACCAACATTTTACGTGGACGTAATTAAATCTTTCCATAAGAAAGCGAGACGATTCCACTTATCTTATCTCTTATCCATTAGAAAGTAAATAATTTTTTTTTAGTTTTGTACATAGTTTGTTCACGTTTTACTTTTGTTCATGTATTGTATTGGATGTAAATATTTTTTTCTTTCGCTTAAACAAACCGTAACGGCTTTCTTCAAAGCCACCAAAGCTATGCAATTGCTGATATGTAATACAATCTATCTAGCAGTAGTATGCCTTCTGTGTGCTTTGTTAAACACGTCCTTGACAGCACTGAATATGAAACTGAAGCGTAGTGACATATCAAGATTGGTGTATTTTTATAAAACTGCTAAAAACAACAATCTATATTTTTATCAATTTATATCTTGGGCTTCTTTTCGCCACTGATTCTATTATGATATTCATATCATAACACGCATATAATTTTTTAAGTATAGCGTGTCTTTCAGCAACTTAATATTACCAAGTTTTTAAGTTTATATGTGAACTATATAATAATACAATTCTTTTAATATAATTATTTTTAAATGTTATTTATAAGAATATAATTCTTTAAGAATTTAAGAATTATATTCTTATAAATAACATTTAAAAAAGAATCGTCCTGAGCATTCTTATCTATGGTTTCGAGTAAACTTAGTGATCATATACTCTTTGGTTCTAAGGCGTCCCTCTAAATATTAGCATACTCTTTGGCGCGGTCTACAAGGAGACATTTAAGGATCCAAATGGAGACCTCGGACTTTTAAGAGTTAGACAAGTGTTGTAAATTATTAGGTATTGGTACGATTGCGGGCTGTGGTACATGAATAGATAATTCCGTTTATACACTCATATGGCTACGGGCCGCGCGGATTCGACGTCGCGCGTATCGACCCTTGTTGGCTAGATTTTAGGTATTTAAGTTTCACTGCTGGTTTTATGTTCAGGTATTTTCATGATTCATTTATGAAATTGACGTTTCATTTAGCTCTATTAACACGATAGAGCGTGAATAAAGCTAATTAAACGTTGTAAAAATATTTTTTTTCATCAGGATCGATTTTATTTTTGTCCTGTCATCAAATGTATCCTTAGTCTACCGTCTGTCTTCGTTTTCGGAAGCGTTTCACAAATTAACGCCACGCTACTCACTCTGCTAAACACTCTAATGAGGCATTATCCTAGTGCGTGGAGATGAACTTGTAGTATATTATCCTTTACGCGCTTAATTTACTGAGAAATGTCAAATTTAAAACCTAATTTGCCTCCTGAAGGGGTCTACTTCTTTATCAGTACGTTATTCATCCGTTATCAGTCCGCTGTTTGTGTACATAAGTATTGGGATAAAAATAGTCTACTTTTGAGTTTCGTCTCACTAGGTCTCAATAGGCTTTCAAAAAGTACTTTTTTATTAAGGTCTAAGTTTAAAAAATCATCTTTCACAAATGTTTGGAGGGATTGCCGTAATCGCCATGCTTATCAGGCGGATTAGCGATTAAAATAGCAGATGTCTCGCGCCTTTGATCCGCTTCTGTGGCTGGCTCAGTTTGTGTTTACATCTGCCATATACGACATAGTTACAACATGATCGACACGCATGAGATACTTCTGGCATATCCCATAGTCACCTGTTACGACACCTACAGAGCTAAATGGAGTAATGTGTTCTCTTACCCGACCACACACGTCAACAAACTACCAACCAACTAGTCTTTTTTCAAGTTATTTGGAGTCGGCATAGGATGACTTCCTCTTCCATTCTCTCCTCTTGCGTGAGGATAAATGGTCATCATATCTTTTACCTCTACTTCTACTCTACTTCTCCCTTATACCCGTCCACTTTCATATCAAGCGATAAGTACTGAAAGTCATGATCATCATCAATGTTTGTGTAAAGCCTGCGGAGAGCATGGCAGCCATGTCGGACTACGCGCCGCCGTCAGTACTCAACACGCAGCTGTCTCTGGACGATCTCGCGCCGCCTTCTGTGCTGCAGCCCGACCAGGTCAGTATTATACCACATGGATAATATGTTTATATTTGTCTGTATTATGAAGGGTAGAAGTAAGGAGGACCATCTCATATGGGGGACAACATGAAAAAGTGTCGAGCTGTAAGCTGTAAATAACGGTTCAAAAACGTTCCAGAATTGCGCTAGTGCAGATACAGGGTATACTATGAATGTAGCAGATGTAGATGGATTAAAATGTACCAAGTTAATAAATTTTATACAAGGTGATTAGAAGATGGGTGCAAAGCTTTAAAAGGTTTGTTAGATGAAGTCCGACAGTTTTTTTTACTATTATTTTTTTTATGATAAAACCCAAAATTTTATAGTTAATTGCTAATAATTGCCACTTTTATTAATTTTTTTATTAAAGTAAAGTTTGATAACAAAACATGGTCTAAATAAGGGCCTAAAAACCAGGTTGGATAAAATTTTAATTTTTAGGCAATTGAATAAAACAATATTTTAATTCAAATTATTGCTCAAAATGATTGCCGCGATTTTTAACACAAGCACGGACTTACGTTACTTTCAACGTCATCTCCAACTTCATCGTTTCAACACTGAATTAATTCTATTGTTTAAGTGTTCGCTTACAATTAATGTCCAATAAGCGGACAGCAGTCTTGCGGGGAAGATCACTTCTCGTTCCATATTAAAAATCGGAGCACCGGATTCCTCCACAAGTACTGGAAGATCATTTTGTAGAAACTCCAAATAATTGTTCCCCTTTTAAAATATCTGGTAAGAAGTAGGATCCAATCAACATTCTGCCTTCAGGGCTGGAGTAATTTCCAGCCCACATATTGACAGATAATTTCCTCTGCGCCGACACTTGTTTCTTCCAGTGTGGATTGCTGCCTTTTTTGGCCCATTGGTAGAGGCTGTGAACACGTGTTATCCCATTTCTCGAAATTTCGCTTTCGTCTGTCCACAAAATTGATTTCAAAAACCATCCACCTTCAATGTTTGTTGATAAGGTAACGGCAAAATTGAATTCTACTGTAGGGAACTTGCTCTTCCAGATCTCTCTCACACGTGCTATGAAACGAATATTTAACATTATGGTGCATTTTACTCCACACCTTCTATTGAGAAATGTTAAGATTTCGAGCTACTGCTCTGGTGCTGGTGGATCCGCTTTGAATGCTGCCAAAATGTCTTCCTGGACGTCTAGTGTTGTGTCCACCTGGGTTGACTCCAAGTTGCTTGCGGTGTATGTAGCCCAACTTTAAGTAACCCGACGAAATGAGTTATAAAAGACTGACATTCGCGTTCGATTCGTTCGTTTTCGTCACATGCGATTCGGATAGCTCTTGATACATCCGTCGCGCCAAAGAACCATTGCAATCTTCTCTGCCATACATAAAGATGATATTCCTCATTGGAAAAAGTAGTCATAGTCACTTCACAATACAATAACGGCGTAGGAGGAGCGCACTAAATGTCAAAAAGACAATGGGTGCGTTTGGCAGAAAAAAGCGCTAGCAAGCGCTTATAAGCGCTAAAATAGTTTTCGGCCAGGACACGATTGCTACTTCAATAGCGCTGACACAATCCGTCATTTTGCTTATTTAATTTGTTTGTTTTGAAGTAGAAATTATAAGTTGTTTTGTGCAATATTAGTTTTAAGTAATATAATGACATGAATAGACATATACATGTTATTAAAAATTCATGATTGGTAAGTTTTTAATATGAATACTTTACAAACATATATTTAAATTAGGTTAAGTTCCCCGGTTAAAACTAACATCATGTCCTGGAGGAAAATAGCTACTTACGATTTGACAGCACTTACCGCTTACGATCGCCATTTTGCTTACAAGCGCTTGCTAGCGCTTTTTTCTGCCAAACGCACCCAATCACTATAGTCCGGAATTAACACGTGCAGGAGCGCAAAGCTAGGGCAATGCCTACGACTGAACATGGTGAAACAAAACTGTCCAACACATAACAATTGGTAAAATTATGTACAACCAACTTCAATATAATTTAATAAGAATGACTGAAAAACTACTGGTCAGACCTTGATCAAATTTGTATAAAACCACATGAGAAGCACCCGTTTTCAAATTAAAAAAAATCATTGAAATCGGTTCACCGAGAAAAAGTTGAGGTAATACACATAAAAAAAAACAGTTGAGGTTGAACAGGTTAATAATTGCGAATCAACGCGAATACGAATACAACGTCAAGTCACAGGCACTTGTTACTTGAATAAATCATAATGAGATGTGACAATGACGAGTCCCCTCATAATTACAGACCCTGAACACGACATTGATGCTTTAGTAACTAAGTTGACTTTGCTATAAATAAACCGATATATCCCTATTCTCTATTCATTAGGCATGCTTCATGGAAAGATTCTTTACGGCCATCGCACCACGCAATTTTGATTGGAGAATACTGTCAATTTGGTTCTAGCACGTGCACTAGTTAGAATAAAGTTACTCGGATATCATTTCGAACACAAAAAGTATGTGTTTTGTTGTTTTATTAGTCTGCCTAAAAATTTAAATTTTCTTCCTCAATCTGGTTCTTAGGTCCTAATTTTAATATGGTATTTGTAACATATCCGCGTAAATTATAACTCAAATGAAAGAGCGATAACCAAGCAGGTTTTCAAAAAGATTTGCACAAAAAAGTATCATAGTTTTTTTTACTTAGCATCAAAAAGCTGTTTCTTTAAATCTTTGAAAATTTTCGTGAACTTTGTGTCTGTGCAAAAAATGTCTGATGACACTTCGATCATGTTTTGTTAGATTGCTTACACGTTAGTTTAATTAAAGAAAATAAAAAAAAACATTTATCAATGAAACTGCCAATTATTAGCAATTAACTGTAAAATATTGTGTTAGTCGGATTTCGTCTAACATAAATATGGTCTAAATGGTCTATACTACCTTTCTTTTACAGATTTGCACCCATCGTCCAATCGACCTGCATTTTTGATGACTAAAGTTACAGTACAGTATACAAAACTTCAACTGTTCACGAAGTCCAATTCCAGATATTTTTTTAATATAACCTAAAATAACTGCTGTGAGAAAACGTGGAGTGATTTAATTTTTGTGGACTTCAAATACGTTTAGTTTTTTTAGTGTGAACTGTTATTGCCACTTAAAAATAGTTCAAATTAATTTTTAATTTTAAAAATGTTTTTAAAATTTACCCTGCCGCTATTGTGCCACCCTAATTAACCGCATTTCGACGGACACTTTTTCATGACAGAGATGTTCTCCTTACCTCTACCCTCCATAATATCTATAAAATTTCGCGCCTGTCTCCCAGAGGGTTAGACAGCGATTACAGGCTTCCATTCGGCACGATCCTAGCACACCTTTAGGTTCTTTCGCATCCATATAACGCATACGTGCTCGACTGTGAAGAGTACTCTTAATTTAGCTCATTCAGCGATTATATTGAAGATCTGGTGGTAAATTGATTCTGAGCCCCAGACATCTACGCCTATAGTCAATAAAAAAACCTCTGACAACTAAATGGAATGCCTCTTACCCACTTAGAAGGGTTACAGGTCATTTACAATCACCGTACGAATAACAGCAGTATTTTGCAGCTTTTCAATTTTCATTCAAGATTTCCAATTGCAAAATATTAAACTGCTATTTTTTATTAACTAATAAAAAGGAATATACGTCGGAATGCTTTATTATAAGCCTCATAAATGTATTTTTAAGTTGTATAATTTAAAAAATTTCAGCATGATCAAGAGTTACTTAAGGATACGTATGATAGACCGCTGGCGACCCCTCGACATGAAGAACCACATTATAGCCTCGGCGACTTTGAGCCACTGCCGCAAGAGCCTCCGCCACAACCCGACTTTGAACAGCTATAAGAGCTGAACTTTATTTTCTATTACATCATTTTAAATAGAGTTGGTTTATTATATTCGTTAATTCATTAAACTACATATACATATATTTGCACAATGCTATCAATAAGCTACAATCATCGTAACTTATGCACTTTAAACACATATTAGGTAAACAACTGTCGGTCGTTCTTGATGTCCTTCCTAGTGTTTGTAAAGTAGGAGGTAATTATTAGTGCAACTTGTAATAACTTATGCTAATATGTATTTGACCCTAAGAAAGTATGAAGTAGTCGCATTACTTAGCATTCAAAAAATAGAATATATTTTTTACATTTATTTCCATATAGATCTAAAAGTCACAGAATTAATTTTACAAAGTTCCAACTTTAACTTTTATTTTTAATTATGTTAACTATTTTACAGCCTAAAACACTGTCTTTAGAGTTAGTATTAGGCAAACTCCAATCATGTTACAACAAAACTGAAAAACATTAGAAAGTTGCCCATAAAATTCTAAACTACATTCAGTTGTTAGGTAATCAATTCATAGAAATAATGTAAGAATAATACCTAAATGTTTATTAAAACCATTGCAGAAATAAACTTTAATTAAATAAGTAATTATAGTGGTTTTATTTATTTTTCCTTCTCCGCTTCTTAAAAGATAATGTAACTTTGTTTGTCACACCATAATCTTCAATAAAACTGTTATTATTGTCCAATATTATACCATCAAAATTTAAGTCATACGTTTTCCAAATATATTTCCAAGATATCTTAACCTTAATCCCTGTCCTTTTCTGATGTATTTCAAAATGTCTAGCAATTGCCTTCTTTAGGTCCCAAACAGTTGCTTTTTGTGGTACCTGTTGACAATTTTTTTATACAATAAGGGTGACAAACGAACACACAGTCCTGATGGTAAGTGGATGTGACGACCCTTAGACATTACATCTATCCTCGATTAAGAATCAAAATACAGACGTGTTGTCACTCTTGAGGGCTAAGATGGAATGCCTCGTTTCCAGTAAAAAAAGGGGTCTCCCGTTCTCTACACTCACCATATGAAACATAGCAGTACTGAGCTGCTATTTTACGTTGGTATCCTGTGAGTGTGTGGTCCTTCCCAGTCAAACCAACCCATTCGCCACAACTACTACTAACAGTCGGTAATTTTAGGCGTCTAGACGGGGCTCGGGGGGGGGCTTTTTGTTTTGATATTTCCTTAATACATTAAGAAAGAGCTAAGCTTAATATATTAAGAAGAAACTGAGCACAGCAGTTTTGCTAGTTTTTGAAAAGAAAAACTGTCGTTCTTTATGATTTTGGGTTATCATAATGATCATGATCATCATTACAGCTCTTCACAAGTCCACTGCTGAACATAGGGTTCCCCCAAGGTATGCCACAAAGCACGGTCCTGAGCCACCTGCATCCATCGACTTCCTGCATGTCTTACCAGGTCGTCACTCCATCTAGTGGGGGGTCGCCCTACACTACGCCTACCGGTACGAGGCTGCCACTCGAGAACCTTTCTTCCCCATCGGTTATCGGTTCTTCGAGCTATATGGCCGGCCCATTGCCACTTCAGCTTACTTATCCGTTGGGCTATGTCGGTCACTCTGGTTTTACTGCGGATATCCTCATTTCTGAGTCTATCACGCAGAGAAACTCCGAGCATAGCCCTTTCCATAGCTCGCTGAGCGACCTTGAGCGTCCTCATACGGCCAGCAGTGAAGGACCACGTCTCAGATCCGTAAGTCATCACTGGCAATACGCACTGGTTGTACAATCTAGTTTTCAGAGATTGAGGTATACCTGACGAGAAGATGTGTCGTAATTTCCCGAACGCTGCCCAGCCGAGTTGAATCCGTCGATTGACCCCTCGGTCGAAGTTGGACTTACCTAGTGACTATTTGTCCCAGGTAAACGTATTCGTCAACAACTTCGAGCATAGTGCTCCCAACAACTACCGGCATAGGTGTGACATGGACATTGAACATGATCTTTGTTTTGTCCATGTTCATCTTAAGACCTATCCGTTGGGAGGGACTATCGAGGTCATTGAGCATAGTGCTTAGGTCATCCAGCGATTCTGCCATAAGGACTATATCGTCGGCAAATCTAAGGTGAGTGATGTACTCGCCATTGATGTTAATACCGTACACTTTCCAGCTCAGTAGCTTGAAAACGTCTTCCAATGCAGCGGTGAAGAGTTTCGGGGATATAACGTCACCCTGTCTTACACCTCTCTGCAGTTGGATAGGTTTCGAACTCTGGTTCTGTACTCTGATAGCCATCGTAGCCCTACTGTACAAACACTTCAGCACTTCGATATACCGACAGTCAACTTGGCGCCGCTGAAGGGACTGTAGCACCGCCCAAATTTCGACGGAATCAAATGCTTTCTCATAGTCCACATACGCCAGGCAAAGTGGCAGATTGTACTCTTCGGTCTTCTGTACAATCTGCCGCAGGGTATGTATGTGGTCTATGGTACTGAAGCCTTTTCGGAAATCGGCTTGTTCGGGAGACTGGCAATATGCCCCCATGATTTTGGGTACATTCAACTAATTGTAAATAATTGAATAGTTCTTACAGAAAAAAATTAGATTTCGATTTTCTAAAGTGAAATATCGATTCAGTACTATACACCGATAATAAAGATCTTTTTGGCACAAAAAAGTTGTTAGTCGCTCGGAAACTGTCCGCTTGGGTTGTCCTGTCACAAATAGATTAAAATGGTTTTCAACATTGATTGCACGTTGATCGTGGGTACGTGGTCGGTACGTGGGTCGTTCTCATTTAATGATAAGGAATTAAAGTGTCATTACTCATTAGTTTCCACATACATATGAATTTGTTTAAACGTGAAATAAAATCAGTTTTTTCGACAACCCCAGCAATTTATTGTTTATGTCGGCTTTTTGACAACATCAAACGCGATGACTGACTGTATGTTCTTCTTAGGCTGTGCATTCGTGCTACAACCATAATAATACATAATGTTACGAGCTTGCGGTTCTTGACGATAAAAACTGCTGATTGAATTACCAAAAACCAATTACAACTTAAAGCACACTAATAATTAATCACACTGATCACTTTAGTTCGCAGTTATATCGCTTCTAAGTATTCGCTTGAAATGCCAACTCAATACTCACTGGTCGCGGTCCTTACCGGTCTTATAGGCCCTCTCCTACTGTAACATCTAGAATTTTCGAGTACATACCAGTCCCGACTGACTAGGTGTAGAAAGTTCTAGTATGGAATTCTCTAGACGGATTAGTTCTGCTACTCGATACTAGATGGCGCTAGTGCCAAGTACCAGACATTAATTATGGCGCGCAACAATAACATAAACTCCTGAAGTTGAAAGGTAATGTTGACTCTACGGCGGCTGCCGCTAAGAGACCTGAAGATGCCTCGTGTAGAGGCGAAACACGTGTGATAGTGTGTCTTTCCTAGAATAGTGGTGTTGGGAGTAGTGGTGCTGGGATTGGTGGTGACGGGATTAGTGCACGCAATTGAGGGAAGGCGGGAGGTGCTCTTCAAACTAACGAAGACACATCATTTAATTTAATTTAGCGAATGGTTGCAAAAAAACTATTAATATCTTTATTATAATGGATTTCCGCAAAGTAACGCTGAAATTCTAATGCTGAAAGAATTTTTCACACAATAAAAACATAACCATCCTTTTTCGTCAGTAGTCGGATAAACAAACGGTTGACAATGGTTGTGTATTGGCTGTTTTGAATAAATATCTGTTGTCAACGATTGCTTTACCACTATACGCTGGATCAGCATAATGATTTGCTTGTTTCCATGAGTTAGTTTTTATTCTACGTCGGATAGATTCAACAACTTCCACGCGATTGAGAATATATTGCCACTGTTGGTCTTGATTCCTAGTTTTTTCGCCAAATTCCCAGTAACTTTTAAATAGTTTTTCTATTTCTTCCTGTGGTATAGTATCGGTACATTTAAAAGTACATTTCCTGCAAAAAAATGTTTTGTATACTCCTTTTCCTTCTTTCCAGCTGCACGAAATTTCTTCTTAATTTTTCTCATTTCTTTCTTACCAATTTGTATTGACGTTTTCTTATGTTTTTTTTTTCAATATGGGTTATTAAATTTTCTTTGTCCGGTACTTTTTAGAACAGTTATCACACATAAATGCTTTAAATAATACACCAGATTTTTTATCAAGTATGCAGTCATCATTTTCAGGAGAAGGAGGCAAGTTTATGGTTAGCAGAGCAGATTTCTCATTTTGTTGATGGGTAAGATGGGAACTTAGGGATGAGTTGTCATTGTCTGGAATTACAGGTAAGCCAGTGTTTGGGACTTCAACGTGTGTAAGCGAACAAGGTTTAGGTGCTACGATATCTTCAGAAAGGTCATGTGTGTTAAGATTATTTAATAATAAAGTAGGAACATCTGCACATGGAGTACTAAGCAAGCTTTGGACACAAACATTGATGTCATCATCTGGAAAGACACGTTTGCGTAATAATATAGTAGGACTTTTGTCACAGCTGGTGATATAATTGCTGGGATTATATGCTATTCCCATATCTTTAGAAAATCCTTGTTGGTCAAGGTTACACAGAGTTGTACTTTCATCATGCGTAATAGAGAGTTGACCTGATTCAATTACTGAAAAAATTTATTCCCTGTCACATTTAGGAAAAGCAGGTAAGTCTAGAGAGTTTAGAGGAACCCCTGCACAGCGTGAGGCAGAAAGCGCGCTAGTGTTAAGCATTACAGTGTCATCTTCGAGAATGTTAATTAAGGGCGAATATACATTATTCACTGTTTTGCATAACAAAACAGTTTGATAATTAAATTATTAAATTGTAATAAGGGTGAATATGGCATATCGGGCCTTTCTTTGTAAAAAATAGGTGATATTTGCTATTACACATTTGCTTTATTTTCTGTTCAAAAGGTGCAGTACCTTCGCCATTACTACAAATCAATTAAAATGACTTAGGGAATTGTTCTGTTATGAAAAATAAAATCATAGAAAAATGGCTTTTCTACAAACCAGTGATGATAATATATAAATGTGGGTTATTTTAATGTACTTACTATAACTTTTAAAGCAGGTTCTTCTTCTCTAGATATAAATATAGAAATTGACTGGCCATGTTCCACAGCAATCTAAAATTACATAATGAAACTGTTAAACTGCGACTACACATTGTTAGTACATTACATAGATGGTAAACAAAGTTATTACGAGCAATAAAAACATACATATCATACTAAGCATTTTTGTTTTAAAAATAATAATGTCACCCGGGCTGAATTTTAGTCACTATGGCCAATCATGAGAATTTCTTGAAAGAAAAATCTGAATACATTACATAGATGGTAAATAAAGTTACTACGAGCAATAAAACAATATCATAGAAAGCATTTTTGTTTTAAATATAATAATGTCACGCAGGCTTAATTTTAGTTACTGCGGCCAATCATGAGAATTTCTTGAAAGAAAAACCCATTAACAGATTTTGACCCAACTTAGTTTTCAAAGGCAAGACTGCAAGATCAGCAGTTGTGCTTACCACTAGAAAAAGACACAATATAAAAAAAAACACAATTAGATAGAATACCTGTGACAAAATTTCTTCAATAATTATGTCTGAAGGTAAATCGGATAGTACAGAATCACAATTTAAAAGTGTACAAAGAGAAGACTGTGTTATTTCCAAGAGTTCATCATGTGATATTGTACTTGCGACTTCATCAATGTTGCTCATGTTTTAATGATTGAAATAAATTTATTTTTTATAAAAAAAAATTGTGAGGTATATGTCACTGATAATTTATTGTTTTTTTATTTATTTGTTCCCCCAAGAACTGTATATGATAGAAAAAAATAAGCGAGTATGTCTTCTTGGGTATTTCCATCAATTAATTGAAAAAGTTATGAAAATTTAATACTAGTTACATATATGTTCTTGATAACAAATTTCTATAATAATGTCGTATATTTTTGCAATATTTGTTGTTGTTCAATGTTCATAATATATTTTAGGAAATTTAACACATAAACAAATAAATCATGACATAAATATTTTTGAAAGAAACACATCTTTAGTACATAGTCAGTAATCTATGGAAACATAAATTTAAATAATAAATATCACAGACTTTTTTTTATTAACTGCCTGTACGGCTCTGGGATCTAACCCTTCTGAGCCTATCATTTCGTTCTGAATCTTCATTTTTATATTTTTTCTTAACAATATGCTGATGCGTCACATTGCGAAGCCCTTGGGAGATTTTGGCGACAGCTCAACCCAGCGGACAGTTGATGACGACAGCCATTCAAGTTCATAAGGCTGTATGGTATAATACCTTAGCTAACATATATTAGCATATCGTGACAGCAAAACAATTTATCTCTTTGATTAACTATACTGCTAAAAAAGCTGAGCTGTTGAGGTTAGAAATTGTTGCCCAATTAGATATTTTAGATATATTTAAATTAACTGTTCTGACGAAAATTATCCAAAAAATTAATTGAATATGGAGAGTCTATCTACTGGTTCATTGAGTGGGGCCCAAAAAGAAGAGCTTATGGATCAAGTAAAGCAGCAAATCGCAATTGCAAACGCCCAAGAACTATTGACAAAAATGTCTGAAAAATGCTTTAAAAAATGTATTACCAAACCAGGTACTGCCCTGGATAGTTCAGAGCAAAAATGTATCGCAATGTGTATGGACCGGTATATGGATGCATGGAACCTTGTCTCACGGACTTACAGCAGTCGTATTCAACGTGAAAGAAACAATATGTGAAAATGTTAATTGCATTTATATAGTGAGAATTCAAAGCAGTGCTGTAAATACAGATGACTGTAGTTTCTGAACATGTTTCGATTGCATGTTATATTCTGCTGGTTAAATGTTATGTTATATAATAAAATATTTTAGGTTGTTGAATTCTTTTATTCTTTAGTCTTCTTTTAATAATATTTAAATGTTTGCAAAAATAATTTAATTTCTTGGAATGAAAAAAAAATCTTTAATTATATGAAATATGTAGAGATAACTACATCTAAGTTGTTTTTAATGTTATTCATAATTTATATTTCCCCTTTAAGCATTTTTTTTCTATACTGGTATAGTTTCTTCACCCACATCTCTTTTAATTCTTCTTCACTAGGTATTGCCTGGAATAGAAATCAATATTGTTAAAAAATATAGTTAATTAGTAATTAAAAGTAAATTCTGAGGTTGTATCTATAATGGGCTAAGTGGCGCGCCTTGTGAGAGGCCTATGTCCAGTAGTGGACCGCCGCAGGCTGATGAAGATCTATAATAATATTATATTTAAGATTGTTGCAGGTGGATTACATGCAACATTTTCTAAAGCAAAAATAGAAACCATTTTAAGATGCTATTGAAATAAGCCTTTATGAGTACTGCTATTTCCCATTTTTGTTAATACTGTACTGAATTTAGGCATTGAACACTTAAGTGAGAACTCAGCTCTCCGAACAATGTTGCTATTCTATAGCCTTTCTTTACCATTAGTTGTTGGTTTTTCATCAAGCTATATGACCACTTCATTTGGCTATGCTAACTAGGCCTTAGATTGATTAAATAAAATAAACATACAACAATACCTCTTACTGACTCAGGGAAAAAAATACTGCTTTTACATTCAGATTGTAAGATATCTCATTAGTCATCAAATAATAGAAGCCTGAAGGGGGGGGTTTTCTAAATATAAATAGGTTATAAGCAATGGACTAGGTAAGTCAAACTCTAACCAAGAGGTGTGGCTGGGCACAGATTATGACTATTTCTCAAAACCTTAAAACAACAGTGAACAGCCAGTGCATTTTGCTAATTATAGAACTGAGACAGGACACTTAAGGTCACACAATGAGTCATGGATTAATAATGCCAGGAGTTTCTCTGTGTGAGAGAATCCAGACCAGTGTAATGAACATAGCCCAATAGATCAGTGTATGTGGAATTGGCAATGGGCCAAAAAATAGCCACATAGCTCAACAAATAACCAATTGGGCAGAAAGGTTCTAGAGTGGACCAGTGACCAAGGAGAGTGTAGTAAGGGACTAGATGGAGTCACCTGGTAAACAAAAACACTAAGAAAATAAAAAATAAGAAACAATCACACCTTACATAAATACACATAAGAATGTTTTTCTATTAAAGTGGATTAAGACCAAACAAACAAAGAGATGAGAGCTGGAACAAAATCATAGTTTTTAATCTTTTAGGGTAAACAAGCTTGTTTTCAGTATTTACAACGAAGTTAGAACCAGAAATCTTAGCTTTAAAAGGCTTTAGATCAGGCAAAGAAGTGCTCATTGATAACCTAAGGCAATCCTGTGGTTCGTAATATAGACTTCACTATGTCTGACTCTGAACGAAATATTGTATTGGCGAGTTCTGCATTTATTATTCTGCTTCAATAACGGCAAAAGAAAAGAAATGACAGCGACATTAGCCTAATAACATGTTGATAATGAGTGGAAATATTCCATTCCCGATACTTTTAGTGCAGCCCTCGTATTAGTAATGTTAAAAGCCTTGCTAGGTTTTTTAGCTAGCCAGAAATTAAGATAAGAGAACCGAACAACAGAGGGGCTAGTGTATAAAATACATCTATAACAACTTGCAAATTAGGTGTATAAAATTTATATATTATTAAAAATATTCAACTCAATATAAAAAGCTCATCCTAATTATTTTAAGGATCATAAACAAACCAATTGACTTAGTTGAAGAACCAACAACTAATGGGGAATAAATCTTCTTGCATGACAACTTTGTATTGACTAGTAAATTATAGGGTGGTCCCCACAATAGAACAGATAGAGTGACACTTGATAAGACATGTGGGAAGTCAATGGATGCAGGAGGTTCAGGATTGTGTTTTGTGGCATTCCTTGAAACATGTATTGAAACTGTATGGTGGTCATTATCTCACCCTAAAACCCTCCCAGAAATCAGAAGGGAAGCCTGTGCCCAACAGTAGGACTGGTACATACATTTACTTACAGAATACAGAAATATGTACCAATTTCTATTGTATCCATCATCTTAGCTTGAAATATTGTATATTATGTATTTTAAAGACCTCATAACAAAACAAATGCAATAACAATCCAAAAATGTTGAGCCTCAAAATTGTCTTGAGTAACATTAGTAAAGTTATTAGCACACCTGAAATATTCTTATAACATAAAAGTTTAAACTCACATCAAAATTTATAATATATTCATCATTTTGAACTTTAATTTCTGATTCAGGGACTTTTACAGTTTCTGCATTTAGATCTATCACAATATTCTGTGACTGTTTTTTGCTTCTAGATGATGTGAAGGATTTCTGAATGAAAGTATCACTATTTAATTCAGCAATCAAATTTCTATCATGAATCGTTGGCATGTCAGCTTTCACTTCCACATCTTTGTAGTCATATGAAGGAATTTTTGTCATAGTCAAACCAGCGGCTTCTGCAGCTTTGATTGCCCTTTCTACTTTTGTTTCTGTATCATCTAAATTTGTCCTTCCAGATTTTAAAGGACGTTCTGAAAATAATCCAGATATATATGTTTATGGGCATTAATGATCAATGAAAGTATATGATAGTGATGAGGGAATGATATATAATATCTTATGAATTATTATCCCCTCAATGCTCTTAAAATTCCCATGCAGTCACATGTGTCCGTCTAATCCTGAGCAGTCGCACGTGTCCGCACCCACCAACAGCACTTTAAACCATTAAAACTTATATTTATAGACTACTTTTCTATAAAAAAGTTTGGCATTATAGAATCTATACGAAATTCTCTATCCTGTGGTCTAAACAAAAGTCAGTATTCAATGGATGTCGGTAGCGTGAAAATTACTAATATTTCTATGTATTACTTGAAATTATTTACGTAAAAAGATAAATTATATTTACACGAAAACTTTCATAACAATTTTATAATATAAAAAACTGTTCTTAACTTAAAAAATCCAAAAGTCAACGCAACAATGTACCACAATGAACACTCGACAATGACGCACTTTGAATGTAAATTATAAATTAATACTAACTGAATTTTTATTCAACAAGAGGCTAGAAAATTTCATATTGATTCTATAATGCCAAACTTCTTTATAGAAAAGTAGTCTTTAAATATAAGTTTTTAAGGGTTAGTAGTGCTGTGGGTGGGCGCGGTCTCATGAGACCACTAGGGATTTGACGGAATATGACCGTGGTCTCATGAGACCGCTAGGGAATTGAGCGGTCATACATATATAATATAGTTTAACTGCTACAAACACTAACAGCCTTACTTTTAATCATTCATTATTGCTTACTTACTAACTTTATTTTAGGCTGTGAGGCATTCCAGCACTCTTCATAGGTAACAATGCATCTGTTGCTTTCTATTTGTAGTCCGTAAGTGTCCATGGCCAGCAGTAGCCACATAAAATAAGTAAAGTATAAGTAAAGAATCAACCAGAGTGGAAACTACATACAAACATTTTGATGCAGCTACACCCATACATAACGCAGTAATGTGTGCATGAGCACTCACCCACTCTGTTTGGGTACAAACCAGTTTGCGCCGGCTCAGTTGGGGTATGAACAAAAAGGCTGTCTGTCATGCACATTAATATAAATACAGGAACAATATTTCGTGATTTTATAGATCAATTAATGAATTAAGTTTTAAGGTTTTTTTACAATTAGAGTTCAGTTAAAGATTATGTACTATAAAATAAAACCTTATAGATTTATAATGGGTAAATAATTGGTATTGTGAATATTGTCTCTAACCCCACTGCATTATGATTGGAATACAATCACCAAACAGTGGTGGTGGTAGTGGTGCCGGTGTTGGTGGTAGTGGGTAGGTACTGCTGGTGATGACGTCATTAGTGGTGCTATAGTATGTGCCAAATCGATTGAGAAAACCAGACAATGACCTCAGGTATGAGCCGAGTGTCAAAAGGTGTTACAAAATCTCAATTTAGATGTGATAACAATATTTAAATATTGATATTATTCACTCTTCTAGGTCAGCACATATGTTTTGTTTTTTTTGTTTCTTAAATAATATTGACTGTGGTTTCTATAAACATCCTAAAATCTTACACAGTACATTGCGAAATATGTGTTATAAAAAGTTTCATATTAAACAAATATTCGAAGCAATATAATCACCATATTGAGCTTTTGCAAATTCATCCCTTTAAAATAAACAAAATGCGCGTTACATCAGTTAGTTTTAAAAGAAATGTGACAATGGTGGCCAGAGATGCGTCACCTTTTTTAGGCCGGTCCGCATGCGCTGAATAAAAATAAAGTTCTTATATAATATTGAAAATAAAGTTTTATCTTTTGAATGTGTACATACTTATTCGGTGTCATTATCACTTGAATCTTTAAATGTGTTATAAATGAATGCTTTTTGTTGTTAAATGAATAAAGTACTTTATAACAATAGATGATTTTTCTTCTACAGCAATCTTTTACATAACTTTTTAATAATAGTTAATAAATATATATTATATCATTATAAAAATAATAAAAAAATCATTATAAATAAAGAAAGTACTACATATAAAAGTGCCTATATATTGAAGGGAACCCCTGGTTAAACAAACGAAAGGTCATTGTCCGTTTTTCTCAATCGATTTGGCACATACTATAGTAATATAGTTGGTGGTGGTGATGGGCAGTGGAGCACCTTGATGGTATTATTTGTGGTGGTACCACCACCACAAATAATACCATCAAGACCGGTATCACCATCACAGATATTACTACAACCAAAAGTACCACCACCACCAGTTTTTTGTAAGCAATTTAGTTCATAAACATACCACCCTTCACATGCATCATGTGTCAACCCTATCAGAATAGGTTTACATTTTCGAAGTTGTTAGGAAGCTTCCCCACTGTTCTTACTCCGTTACTCTGTACTATCAGGTGGACTGAAAATCGTTTGTTAATTAAGTTTTATAGAATTAAAACCTAAATTTAGAATTATTACTACACCTGTATCTTTCTATTCTTATTAAATAAAATTACAAACCTATATCAAAAGAACTGTGACTGCTTGACGAATGTGATCTTCTTCTATGCTTCTTACTGTTTTTGGAATATTTTGATCTACTCCATGAACTTGATCTCGAGCGAGAACGTTCTCTGGATGTTGTTCGTTTTGAACGCTTTGATCGAGAACGCGATAACGATCGCTTTCTGGATTTTATTTCGTACCGTTCCTTTGAAAGACTACGTGAAAAACTTCTTCTCTTGTGCTTTGAGCGTGAGGTTGATCGTTTTCTTCTATGGCTATTAGACTCCGAACGATCCCTTGAACGTGAACGTTTCTTATGTTTTGTTTTGGATTTTTTACGTTCGTATGATGAGTCTGAGCTATATGAAGAACTTCGTTTATCTCGATAACGACTTTTATCTCGCGGCATATCCACAGCTTAGTTTATTCAGACATTTATTTTACCAATTTATTTATTAGTTATTTACAATGTATTATTAGGCGTAGATTAAAACAAATTTTTATAAAGAAAAAATATGCGTTAAGATATGTAATGTCATAGATTACTAACCACAGAACACTACAATGAGTATGTTAGTGCTCAATTAATTGACATTGATAGTTTAAATTTGATAGACGTTTTGTGGACAGGGTTACCATTTCGAAATTTTAAGTTGCCGTGTTTTGGGATCTGGATCGCCGTGTTTTGGAATAAAAACTAGAAAATTGCCGTGTACATTTTTATTTATTTTAAATTAACACGTAAGATTAAACATGACATAAAAATATTACTGTTCACAGTCAACTTACAAATTTTTTATCGTATCCAAAACTTCTTCATCTTTGTTCAATTTATATTTATTATTTGCCTTCATATTGTCTACCATTCGTTTTGCGAATTTGGAATTTACACAATTTCCTTGGGATCGGATAAAGTAATTAGCTAGTAAAGTTAAATAAGTAAATAAACAGCAGTATATCTTTTTAATGTACCTTTTCAAAAAACGAAAGAATGAAATGAATACCGTAAGCAATGAAGCGTGCGCGAATGTACATATGTTGAATTCGCGTCGGGATTTCCCCACTCACAGAGTCATAACTACATCTAGTGTAGTCTATTGATGTGCGTTATATTGACTTATTGACTACCGATAAAATTTTCAGAAAAAAATTACTAACCATTGGATTGTCATGTTTTAGAACACGGCAATTAATATGCTGCCATGTATCGTGTTTTATTGTTGAAAAGACCCAAATTGCCGTGTAACACGAAAAAGAAGAAAAGAAAAACGCAAGAAAAACACACAACTGTATACTAAACAACAAATTTAAAATTAAATCGCGTCACTATAAACGCACACAACAACATTTGTGTTTGCGTTTATCGCGTTTAAACATACTATCAAATTGAACACGTGTTGATACACTGATAGCGCTGGCTGAATACGTAAGCAACGTAAGGCGTGGACTACGTCGATATTTTTTATCGATAAACAAATCACCATAGTCGCATCAGTTTTTATTTGATTATAAGTAATACATAGATAAATAATACCAGGGTGTCATTTTAAATTCTTTTTTTAAAGTATTTAAAAATGATCTTCGGAAAAAAGCTTATAAATTATTGAAAGAAACTTTATTATTTTGCTACGGATTTATTTTACATTATGCAGGATAAAATTTAAAATGTTTAACAAATCGAAATAGGAGGTTTAGTTAACTTATTTTAAAAATCAGATTTATGAAAAGAAAAATCTTATCAGTTTATCATCTGAGATGGTGTTAATCAAGTTTTTGTTTTTATTATAAGGCTTCAATCACAAAACCGCTATTTATAAAAAGTTGTTGATTTTAAATGAACTATCTGGAAAATATTTAATAAATTAGGAAATTAAAAAAGTTATACACTATATCACAGTTGAACAAAGTTAACTTTAAACAGACAGCTGCTTAAAAATAAAATGTGACATCTACTTAGGGCTAAATATTCCTCAGAAAGATGTTTTGGTAAACTAATGTACAATTGATGGCTGACTTGGCTACACAAATAAGCGTTAACTGTTTTAAAACTTAGACTAGAGAGTAACCCTGACAAGAAATTGTATTGTATATTAGTGATAGATGAAATGAAAATAAAACAATTGACGGAGTATTATGCAAGTTCTAAAAGACATTTTGGTTATATACATAATGCCACTGGCTGCTAGCATGATATTCCGTCAATTGCTTAATTTCCATTTCATCCATGACAAAGGTACAATAAATTTTTTTATCAGGGTTACTCTCCGCTCTCAATTTTAGTGCCGTCAGCGCTTCTTGAGTAAACCCTGGTCGGCGATCGATGGTAGTGTATCACTTAGTCAATGTCCGTGGTGCAGGCAAACATGTTCCAAAAGTTTTACGTACATAGCGATAGGCTTTTGGTGAGTAATAGTTAAATGTTAGGGCAAAGTATTTCTTGCAAACTTGTGAAACCTGTTTATGCTATTATTTTTTAAGTCAAGGCATTTTTTCACTTTAATTTTCCTTGGCCTAAGTGATGGCTCGTACTCGCAGTGAGAGTATGACACTATATATATATATATATATATATATATATATATATATATATATATATATATATATATATATATAAGATTTTTTTTGTAATCGTGACTTTCGAGACAACTAATGGAATTTTTCCGGAACATCCAGCTTTCTTTTTTCGATGTAGATGATATTGTGCAATCACCACGATCACCCTGAAATAAATAATTTACTTACGTAAGTCAGAAGATTCAAGATATATATAGCTATATATATATATATATATATATATATATATATATATGAATTACATTTGATAGATTAATGCTTTTGTAAACTTAATAAAATATTTTCAAGTAGAATAATATTGGTAAACAAAACCCAACCAGTCTTCGTAGTCAATTGACTCCATTATTTTACTTAAGTAAAGCCGAAACATGTACCTACTTCATAACAAACGTTGATTCTTTGATTACCATTTGTTTCGTTTTTGAGAAAATCTTTATTTATCAAGGTAGGTAAAATTTTACATTCTTAATAGATCAACCTTAGTTATTCCTGAAAATAGTGGAGTGTCGAGGGGGTGTCAATACATTGAGAGTTTGAGGGTTAGCATCATATTCTTAATTTTTTCACCTTTATACATGGATTTATTCATTAGATTTTATATATGTTTCGTTGATTTGATTGTAATGCAATCGCCATGCTTACAGATGCCTTCTTTATCGTCCAAGATAGACGCTACATGTTTGTTTATAAATCTGTTTCGTGTTTTTGTCTTAATTAAATTTATTTGAGAAAATATTGTTTCGCATGCAGCGTTGGACATTAGTAAGCATAGCAGTCCCTTCATTTGCAATACATACATATTTTATGTGTCTCTTCTTGATTGATTGAAATATTAATCATAAACTCGTATTTATGAATACTTGTTATAAGATTATCAACTTTATATAAAAAATTTTAAAATTGATGATATAAACCTAATACGAGAAGTACAAGGAATCCCCCTCATGCTGACGAAGTATCTAGGGAATAATTTTAAGCATTTTGAGTTGCTATTATGAAATCTTTTTTTAATACCTACACCAATACTGCCAAATATTGCTAGGTTTTATTAAACGTCAACCGACCTTGTCCAAGGCTAAACTAAGTGGTCAGTCTACGATGTTAAAAGAGAGAGATTCGATGTTTTAGTTGTTGAAAATATTTATTTTTGGATAAAACATGGTAATGACTCTAAATTATATTTACCGGAATTTAAAAAAAAATATTGTCATTTGCGGTTAGGCAAGTTGCGGGCAGGCAGTTACTACTCTTTGACCATATGTCTAACAATGTTTGTTCAATTTTGAAAGCAATAAAGTAATTATTGTAAAAAGAATTATGGTGAAAGTCTGTGCAATAAAATATTCATAAAAAGTTTTTTAAAATCTAGGCTGTAGCTATAGTGGCGCCACCCTTATTTAGCGTTTTCCTACGGACCCTTTTTTATACAGAGTCTGCACTCCTTACCTCTACACTCCATAAGCCCTACCATTGTACCCATGATATAGTGCGCGCAAGATAACTCTGCGCGCGACTGATGGCGTGCTTAATGTTGCCAGCTTAACTAATATTTTTTCCTTCGTTTAATCTTATTACTGGAATTGTATAATTATATCAAATTACATAAATTACCTAATTGATTACCAAATCTCAATTAAAAAAACTGTACAAAGACCTAATAATTTTTTAAACCCCATATTTATTGTTTAAGATCCGCGTAATAAATATATTTCTTGATTCTAACTTTCATAAGTTTGATACCTCACTACACAAGTTTAACTACGCCACTACAATTTTTTTTACACAATTACAGGTACCTATTATATGCGTGTATAAAAAGGACTAATACTAAGATTAATGACTACTGATATTTTGTCTATAAATAATTTTTCCAAAAAGGTATTTTGAAACAACTGAAATAGCATTATAATATTTATTATAAAGAACGAAATAAAAAGTCCAAGGAAACCTTGTAAATCTTTTATTGAATACCTATTATTATTTATAAATTTGGTGTAACAATGGTCCTGCAGTGGATCAACGCCTTCCATTCGCATATCTTCATCAGAATCCATGCTAGAGTCTTCATCAGATGACTCGGATGTGTCACCTGTAACATTAATTACAAATTCACCCATTTCCATATCCATCAGCCTATCTGATTGGAAATATTTATCTTCTATTTTTTTCTACATGGTGGCATACGTTGAACCATTCTTCTGTCGTTACTGTTCTAAACGCCGCCTCAGTAATAGCAGCTATTTCGCTAGGAGCTTGAGTGATATTTTTCTCTGCAATGCGTCTCTTTACTATTGCCCAAATTTTTTCTATGGGATTTAAATCGCAGTGGTAAGGCGGCAAACGGAGAACCTCATGTCCATATTCATTTAGCATTTGATCTATTTCGTACTGTGGGTCTCCTTTGTATTTTTTAATTAGTTCGTATAATTGCGCGTTTGTCCAACAGTCTTCAAATGTAATACCATTTCTCGTAAGCCATCCTTGGAGCTCTGCTTTTGTATTGCCAATTGTAGGCACCTTGTTGATCTGTGTGCAGTGGTATGACGCATTATCCATCACTACAATGCAATTCGTTGGAAGATTCGGCACAATTTTTTCTTTCATCCACCGCATGAAGTTAGCTGAATTCATATCGTCATGATAGTGATTCGATTTGGAGTTAGACCTGAACAGCAGCAGTCCGCTTTCAACAAACCCAGTTTTACCTCCACCATGGGCTATTATCCATCTTGCACCGACGCTATCAGAAGCAAGAATACCAAGCTGTTCCTTCGATTGCCAACATTTTTGAAGGTCGGTCGATTTTCTTCCTGACGATTCTTGCGCAACCTCAGAATATATTTTGCTCTCCAAGCTGCAATATCACTGCGTTCTACCAATACTTTTCGTTTAGACTGGCACCTTTTGTATTTGTAGCCCATAGTCTTTAAAATACTCCTCAACGATGTTCTGCAATATTTAAAACCAATATCAGTTTTCAATTCCAACCAAAGTTTATTTATGGTAGGAATCTCCTTCTTCACGACGTAAAATGATTGAATTAAATGCCTTATAGCGCACATATCGAAATCGTCTAAATCATAAATTTTTTTCCTTCGGTTCCTAGTTTTTCCCGGCGTCACAATTTTAGAAGATGAAGCTTCTGCTATATTACCCTCTTGACTTATCTAGGTGATGGTGCGTTCAGAAACACCTAAAACAAAATAAAAACAATGCATTATAAATACATGATATTAATGACACGAGGAAATTAAAAAGGAACAAATAGAGAAAATGGGGGGAATTTTATTGTAATGGCATCCCTAAAAATTACCTGTTAAATATGCAACGCGGGCTCTAACTTTGGGAAACGGTACTATAAGCCCGTTATTGTCTCGTTCTTCTTCACAAGCACGTTTGACCTTCAAAATAACATCCCTGCCAGCACTTTTAATCACTTTCGGCATAATGATAACGATTAATTACTGCAAAAAAGAATAAAAACAGGACACCTACCACTCTGTTTAGACACTTGCCATAAACAGTAAGATGGCGGCACACGATTAGTTCCAATTTTGGCCGCGCGCAGAGTTATCTTGCGCGCACTATACCATGCGATTCGCCCAAATATTGACACATGCTTCCATAACATTGCCACCTCAAACTCTCAATGTATTGACACCCCCTCGACTCTTCACTATTTTCAGAAATAACTAAGGTTGATCTATTAAGAATGTAAAATTTTACCTACCTTGATAAATAAAGATTTTCTCAAAAACTAAACAAATGGTAATCAAAGAATCAACGTTTATTATGAAGTATGTTTCGACTTTACTTAAGTAAAATAATGGAGTCAATTGACTACGAAGACTGGTTGGGTTTTGTTTTGTTAGTTGTTTATCAGGTTTTGGTTTATTATTTTTTCTGTGTTTTGGTTATTTTTTCTTGTTCTTTATTTTTCTACCTCTCTCTTTTCTTTTTTAATACCTTTTGCCTTTTTTCTTTAATTTTATTTCTTTCATTTTCCAGTTCTTTCCACTCAGCCGATATCAATACAAAAGGTGGCCTTTTAATATTTTTAGTCCCTTTTCTTTGTGGCGTCTTGGACAAAACAAGTACTTCTTGCAGTTTAACAGGGATAAAATCCGATATTAAGTTAGATAGTTTAACAGAAGGATTTATATTATTATCTTCAATTAATTGTATTTTGTTATAATTATGCTTCACTGCTACATTTGTTACTTTGTTTTTTCTTAAATTCGACTTTTCGCAAGATGTAACTCTTAATATAACGTACCTCAATATCAATGGCGAAGCTAGGGCAAGCCCAAGATATGGTTTTTTTTGGCAGTTTTAAAAATACATTTATCTTGATCTGTCTCCACTCTTCAGTTTCATAATCGGTTCTGTCGAGGACGTGCTTAACAAAGCACACAGAAGGCATACTACCGCTAGATAGATTGTATGACATAATTATCAGCAATTGCATACTTTCGGTGGCTTTAAAAAAAGCCGTTTGGGTTTGCTTGAGCGAAAAAAAATATATTTACATACTATCATCATCATCATCATTAGAGCCCTTCACAAGTCCACTGCTGAACATAGGCCCGAGGTATGCCACAAAGCACGGTCCTGAGCCACCTGCATTCATCGACTTCCTGCATGTCTTACCAGGTCGTCACTCCATCTAGTGAGGGTCGCCCTACACTACGCCTACGGGTACGAGGCTGCCACTCGAGAACCTTTTTTCCCCAACGGTTGTCGGTTCTTCGAGCTATATAGCCGTCCCATTGACACTTCAGCTTACTAATCCGTTGGGCTATGTCAGTCACTCTGGTTCTACCTGGTTCTACTGCGGATATCCTTATTTCTAAGTTTATCATGCAGAGAAACTCCGAGCATAGCTCTCTCCATAGCTCGCTGAGCGACTTTGAGCGTCCTCATACGGCCAGCAGTGAAGGACCACGTCTCGGTTCCGTAATTCATCACTGGCAACACGCACTGGTTGTAAAACTTAGTTTTCAGGTTTTGAGGTATACCAGACGAGATTATGTGTCGTAATTTCCCGAACGCTCGATTGACCTCTCGGTCGAAGTTGGACTTACCTAGTCGGACTATTTGTCCCAGGTAAACGTACTCGCCAACAACTTCGAGCATAGTGCTCCCAACAACTACCGGTATAGGTGTGACATGGACATTAAACATGATCTTTGTTTTGTCCATGTTCATCTTAAGACCTATCCGTTGGGAGGCACTATTGCGGATATAGAGCATAGTGCTTAGGTCCTACAGCGATTCTGCCATAAGGACTATATCGTCGGCAAATCGAAGGTGAGTGATGTACTCGATATTGATGTTAATACCGTATCATTTCCGGTCCAGTAGCTTGAAAACGTTTTCCAATGCAGCGGTGAAGAGTTTCGGGGAAATAACGTCACCCTGTCTTACACCTCTCTGCAGTTGGGTAGGTTTCGTACTCTGGTTCTGTACTCGGATAGCCATCGTAGCCCTACTGTACAAACACTTCAGCACTTCGATATACCGACATTCAACTTGGCACCGCTGCAGAGACTATAGCACTGCTCATATTTCGACGGAATCAAAGGCTTTCTCATAGTCCACACACGCCAGGCAAAGTGGCAGATTGTACTCTTCGGACTTCTGTACAATTTGACGAAGGGTATGTATGAGGTCTATGGTACTAAAGACTTTTAGGATACCGGCTTGTTGGGGAGGCCGGTAGTAGTCGAGTCTGCGTGCGAGACGGTTCGTAATGACTCTCGAAAACAGCACGTAGACGCGGCTCAGAAGGGTAATCGGTCTGTAGTTCTTCAAGAGGGGGTTGTCACCTTTCTAGAAGAACAAGACTACCGCACTTCTACTCCACGCCTCCGGAATAGTGCCACCATGGAGAACGGAATTAAAGAGCCTCTGAAGGACTTCAAGTACCGGTGTTCCACCCGGTTTCAGAAGCTCCGCTGTAATTCCATCCTCGCCCGGGCACTTGGCGTTTTCAAGCTGCTGGAGAGCCATTCTAATCTCGCTCAGACTGACGTCCGGGATATCATCGGAATAGTGTCGGATAAGACTTGCTCTTGGGTCGTTACTCACACTTGCGTGTGGCTCCAACGATGATGTGTACAGCTGTCCATAGAACCTCTCAATATCACTCAAAATCTCAGGTGTCCCGGAAACGATGTTGCCACACTCAATCTTCAGCTTTGACAGTTGGCTCTTACTGGCAGACAGATCTCTGGCAAAGACTTTGGAGCCCTGGTTCCGCTCGATCGCTTCTTTAATACGAGCAGTATTAAAGTTGCGTAAGTCTCGCCGCATGAATTTGGAGATCTGTCTGTTCAGTTGCCTGTATGCTGTCAAATCTGTTGACGATTGCAGCCTCATCTCCCGTCTAACAGCCATGAGATTAAGAGTGTGATCGGATAGTTTTTGTATTCTTCTGCGGCGGGTCTTGCAGAACTTAGCTCCGACCGCATGGATAGTTTCCACGAGCTTGTCATTCATATCGTCCAACTACGACAAAACCTACCCATCTGCAGAGAGGTGCACTGCAATCTTCTAGGCATTGAAAGCGGTTACGCAACTCGAGCTGAAATGTTTCGGGATTCTGGATTAGAGCACGAGGAGGACGGAGCGTTGACTTCATTAGACGAGACCTCTCCAACTTAACGTTTAGGTTCAGTGTGCCTCTAACCATTCGGTGATCGCTGCCAGTTTTCACCCTTGCGATCACTGAGACATCACTGAACAGTTGGCGTCTGGTCGTGATAATGAAGTCAATCTCATTTTTTCGAACCGTCGGGGCTCGACCAGGTCCACTTCCTGTGGGACCGCTTCTGGAAGAAAGAGTTCGTCATAAAGAGTCCCTCTTTCTGCATAAAGTTGGCCAGCTGCAGGCTCATACGGTTCTGTTACCCTACTCCAAATTTCCCTAACTTCAGCTCACCGCTTTCTCTTGTGCCTAGTTTTGCGTTGAAGTCTCCCATCAACACCGTGTAGTGGATTTTGGAGGAATGTATGGCTCTAGAAATATCCTCATACATTTCCTCCACCTCCTCATTGGAATGTGCCGTGATTGGTGCGTAAACCTGTATGAACTTCAGCGAATACCGTTTGGTGATTCTGAGTATCAGGTACGCAAACCTCATCGACACACTCCCAATCTTTACAACGTTGTTGACGAGAGACTTGTGAACGATAAATCCGATACCTCCTTGGGACAGATGGTCGCCCTCCCGGTGATAGAACAAGCGGGAGGATTACCGTGTCCTCCTCCTCTCTTTGGACTTCGGATAATCGAATAATATGCCAGCGCAACTTGTCTACCTCTTCTTCCAACTCCAGTATCTTCTCGTCAGCCCTCAGGGTACGTGCGTTATAAGGTACCAGGTCGAGTCGTCGTAGGTGGCAACCCAATCTCCACCGGAGGTTCTTAGCACCCCCTGCCCCGCCGTTACTATGGTCACCACCGTAGCCATGAATAGCGGGACGGCCGCGGACTGGGGGCCGTTTGTTTGCATCGTTACTCATGGGGAGATATGTGCCATAGTTGCCACGCTTGGCGAGCGGGTTGGCAACCGCAGTTTTTTAATTATATTGTTGTTGTTATTAGGAAGATGCTGCTGCCCATCTCCTGCATGTCTCCCTCTGACGCCTCTTACGACACTCACGGGAAGATATGCGGTAATGGATATTCTCAACCGCCACTACACGACACATACTATACAATACATGAACAAAAGAAAAGCATGAACAAGTCAATGAGTTCGAAAACATTGCGGTCTTTTAATTCAGGGGAGGAATACAATGAAATCCATTGGTTGTTCAATGTTTGTTTATCAAAATGGTTTATGTATTTTCAAATAATGAATCTAATGCCTCTAGAGGAAAATCTAAACGATATTTTGCGAATAGTTTGTTGTTGAACAATTGGAAAAATTTTAATTTGAAAATTTCAGAATAAGCCATTAATTGCTGAAGATATGTTATCAATTATTTCAACAAAAAGTCGTTTGTATTCAGTCTGAGCACAGCGCATATTGCGTCTCAAACGAGTAGCAGAGGTATTTTGTAATGTGTTTTCATAAATGTGATCAAAATCTGACTGAAATTTAGTACGTAACCATGTCTGAAACTCATTTATTTTATTACTCTAATAACCGACATCAACTTGTGATTTTTTGTAAAATATTGTACAAGCAGTCGGTTTTTTCAAATACCCGTTAGAAAATTGAAAGAAAAAAAACTGAAATTAAATGAACGCAATGTGTTTTCAAAATTCTCAGCAGCCAAGATCGTATAGCCGTCACAGTTCTGCGGATTGTCGCACATATCCGAAGACAAATGAATCAGATTATCTTTTTGTTCGTATACTGTATTCACAATTCGTGACGTATACGTCCAGCGAGTTGCGGGGGCATTAGGCAATTTTTTTGCTGCAATGGGCATCATAAAAAGACGACGGTTTGGTGCTGTTATTAAAAAATTAAATAAAGCCTGAAAGGCAGAAAAAAAAGTGCTAACTTCCCCAATCCTGTTACAAGATTTAGATAAAATTAATACCAAAATGTGTGCATTACACCAAATATACATTGTTTGAGGACAAACATCTTTAACTTTTTGTTGCACTCCATTTCTGATACCGTACATGACACTTGCGCCGTCATAACTTTGCGCAACTAGTTTTGTGGTGCAGTCATGTTTGTTTAATAATTTCAATATTATCTCTAGATCTAGATTCGATCCATATAGATATTACAAAGTGTGTCTGCTGTGCGACTTTCAGACACATCTACATACCCCAAAAACCGGTCATGTATATCGTTTCACAATAATATCGGAGAATCACACAAAAGTGCTTTCTGTAACTAACATCGGGAGTTTCGTCAATAATAATTGAAATGAATTTTGACAATTTTACTATGTACTCGATGTGAGTTTTCATTACATCAGCGACAGAATGAATAATGTCATTTTGGATTGTACTAGATAAACAACTCGGCCGTTTTTCACTTTGTTGATATTGTATATGCTTTTCTAACATGGGATCGTACTTCGAAAGAAGCGATACAAGTTCTAAAAAATTACCTCTATTTAATGAAGTTTTCGACTCATCGTGACCTCTGAAAGGATGTTTTTGTTGTGCTAAATGGCAAACAATATCGACTACTCTTTGAAAAACACTACGGTTGTTATCAACACGCATGTTGTGTTTTGTAATTTCCTCTGATAACTGGCGCAACAAAGATGTTTCAATCCGGGTTTTTCCAAAATTAACTAACCGAACTACCTACCTACTAAACGAAATTACCGCATTCATGTGTTTTTGAGAATTCATATGCCTTTTAATGGCTCCAGATAAGTTATTTAAATCATCATATCCAGTAGTATTCCAAGCCGTTTTGTCGTTGGAAAAGAATATACAACACCAACAGTACAACTTATTGGTATGTGAGCAGCCAACAATTCAATGGGTTTTGTAAACAGATCTATTAAATTGCCATTTATGGGTTTTACTCGTCTGAGAAATGCACAGATCAGGCGTTGGTTTCGGCGAATATATAAGATGATTTTTCTCAAAAAAGCTTAAAGATTTTACCTTTTCCTCGCCGATTAGCACTTTAACACACATCAATTCATCACAAGGAACACTCTTTCCCTCCATTTTCACTAAAAATCTTTAAAAAAAGCATAAATTTTAAACTCGCAATATATCATATAACATAACATAACATTCGTTCAAGCTCAACACACAATGTAAACATTAAAATGTGACGTGAACTGTGAGGTGTCGCCCGCGCACCTCCACTCTCGACTAATTTCATACCTAACGTGACCATACGTCCCACTTTAGGCAGGACAGTCCCGATTTAAAGGTTTGTGTCGCGCTGCCCCCAAAATACGTAAAAATGTCTCGCTTTGACAAACAAAAGCGTGACAATCATGCAAACTCTGTCACCCGTGCCATCAGTATGACACCGTGCGTACCGGGTTTGCCAGCATGGCTGTTTGTGGTTACGTGATTATTCTGAAAACTACACTTTTGAATTTAAAGTTTCGAAGTGACAATTTTTAATTAATCTACAATAAATTATCAAATAACATAAGATATTTCCAATTAGTATTTATTTGATTTCCAGAATTCACTTTTGATAATTAAAAGATTCAAACAACTATGTGTTTTATTTATAAAACAATATTAATGGACTCCAGATTCAATTTTAGTAACGGCAGCCATTCTCAACGGAAAATAGCCATCTGCGAATCTGGATTAAATTGCCCAAGTGTAATACTACTGCTGCTGAGAATTTTGTGACAGAAAAACCCAATAAATGATTCTTGACCCGGTTCGGGTTTCGAACTTGGGACCACATGATCAGAAATTGCGTTTACAACCATTAGACCAAGAAGGCAGTCAAAAGTGTGAAAACTATAATAATTTTAAAGGCGTCCCGCTCTGAGGAAAAATAAATGGTCACTAAAAAGCCGGGCTTTTTATCTACATACTAATTGCTATTTATACAATCGTAGTTATATTTCATTATCGTCTTCTCGAAAACCCGGTAAAAAGGCAACGCGTGCAAGAGAGACAACCAATCGCTCAATTCAACTCTCCTTATATGTGCGACAGCAGTATTCCTAAGGCTACGAGGTCGAACAGAGCGCGCGGGAAATTTGAAATAGTTTGAAACAGTTTACGAGTTATTTTATTACTTGATATTATTGATTGATTCAGCTTGATAAGGCAAGCCGGGCTTCTGGGCTTCTATGGAGGCTTTATAGATTATATTGAGTCAATATAACTACTTTCTCGATTTAACAAATTTTTCGTGATCCCCTTGAATCGACCACAAGATTCAATATGAAATATACCTTTACATTGCGAACGTTTCTTGCGAACAACCTCTTTATAACGAATTTACATCTATCAAGAAAGAGTAAATACCTTTAAGTAACGAATTTTGTCAACCCAAAACCTTTATATAAAGTTTATTAGAAGGAGTTGTGAATAAAATTATTTTTTTACCTCTTTATAACAAATTTTAGACCAACCTAACCTCAACATAACAAACCTCAGTTCAATGAATTACTTGATATAGCGAATATTTACTTGTTCCCTTCCGATTTGTTATATCGAGGTTGCACTGTATTATTATTTTGAGAGTGTACGTCAGCACTACGAGTTATAATTATAAATTGCACGTCTTAGTAACACCTAACGTTGTCATCAGCATCGATATTAATATTGTTTTTTCTGAAGAATTACAATCATTATAATTCATAATTTCATCGATCACTACTTCATGTGACACCGAAAAAAAATCAGATATCGTTTTGGGTTTATGGTAATGTCATTTTTTGTAGTAACGTTAACTTTGTTTCTGTCATTGGTTAAAAGTGTTTCATTACCATGAAAGAATCCCAAATTCTTCGAAAGTAATTATCCTCTGATGTCAGCGTATATTTTTCGAGTTCTACTATTTTGCTTTTCCCTATCTTTATAAAACCTTCTTTAGTTAATACTTTTTCTCCTATTTCACAATGTTCACTTGGTTTTTCTTTATGTTCAGTACTCTTCAAGACAATTTGTAAAGTATATTGCATTTACATCCCATGTACATAAACCAGCACATCTGGAGCCATTTACAATCGCTGAAGGTGTGATCAATTTTTCTATGGTACTTTGTAACCGTGGCACAAAGTTATTTTTGGTGAAAGCCTGTGATTTTTAACAGACAGATATTTCCGCGTGTTGTAAAATCCTTGCGCAGTTGGTATAAAGCTCAATGCGTATAATCTTCAATTTTTTGCATAAATCACTTACCGCGTAAGTCAAATGCGTTTTATGCCCATCAACAAAAAGGATTATTTGAAGCAGTATTCCTGATTCGACCAAATGGGGATAGAGGACGCTTTCGATATAATCGTGGAAGATTTCAGTCTTCATCCATCCATTATCGCTTTATCCGCTTTATCTTATACCCCAATCTGAAGGGACCTTTGAGGAAACATCAACCGACATTCTTTCGTTCGGTAATATTACCATGGGTGGACTAAGATATACATCACCACAAAATATGACCATTACTGTTAGTGATGTTTTTGCTGGAGCACTATCGACTTCGTATACGTTTTTTGTAGCCTTTCGGAACTACTTCCATTGTAGGACAAAGGAGGAAATTAGTTTCATCCACATTAAAACATAGTAACGGTGAGGACAAGAAATAAATCATTTTCCTAGAGATAGCTTTCACGCTGCTTCAATCAGCCCCTAATGTCTTTTTTTGAAACTGCTGCGCCAGCAGTTGTGACTGCTTCAGGTGTTTCCTTTTTCCTTCCGTGTTTGATCGTGAACCTACCAAGCCTCTTATTTTTTGTATAAAACACTGTTTAAAACATCATATTTTCTTTTGGGGAATCCCTTTTTGCAACAACCATTAATTCATTCCTCTATATTTCCTTCTTCGTCTTTCTCTCAATATAGTAGAAGGTCCTGTATGGAGGATTTTTAAGTTTTTAAATCGAATACACACATGTTTCACAAATAACCTTATTACTACTACTTCTAAATTTCCGATAATTTTATGTCAAACGCCAATAAAAAATGTTTTGTAAATCCAAAAGTGAATGACTCATAACTCAGTGGTGCTTTAATGATCGTGAAAAAATGTAGAAATATATTCTCTTTATCAACAATAGAAAATAGAAAATTTTTTTTTTTAATTTTACTGTTTTTATTGAGATTCAATTTTTTTACTATTTTTAAAAACTTTTAACATAATTATCTTAAAACAATCAGAAATCAACTTTAATTTTTAGATATTTTTACTCGGGAATTATCCCAAAAACTAGTCTTGTTTGACTGACTATAGTCAACCAAATCTAAGAAATACCTTTTGACGTTTCACGTTAATCATTCCGCAATAACTTTGAGCAAGCGTACTCACACGATTTAAAATAACCCTTTACGTAAATCCGAAGAATTATGAAGTTATCTATGTTTCATTACAACGTGTATAGTTTTTTATCACTAATTTAAATGCGAATCTTTCTAACAAAGCAAAATATTAAAAAATAACCAGTATCAACTTTTTTAATTGACGTCGTTTCAATGATATGTCGTTATGTACATTACCGTAGTTTTTGGATGATTAGAATTCATTTTTATGCGAATAATCGGCAAAAATATTCAAATAATCGGTAAAAATATTTAAATAATCGAATCATTATTTTGAATGTATTATTTGTTTAATTAAATTTTTATTTTTGAAATTCCTTAAATTATCAAAAATCATGAATAAAAAGTTTATTTTTTTACTTTGTCAACGTAAATTTCTGTAGGTTATAAAAACTCATATACAAGGCCGCTCTGAAAAAACCGATACGTAATTTCAATCTCCCGCCATTTCGGGAGCTTACTATGCGTACTTTTGTGATTTTGTGTTTGTCTTCTTATTTTGTGACTGCAATTTAACTTTTTGAAATGTTTCTTCTGTATTCGTTGAAGCATGTGGCCATGTCACAAAGGATGACTGAGCAAAAGTAATGCCACAAAGCACGGTCCTGAGCCACCTACATCCATCAACTTCCTGCATGTCTTAGCAAGAAGCTTTTAAGCCATAATTTTAGTTCAGGTTCAGATGGAAACCTGTTAGTTAAGAAACATTTGATGATTATCTGTAGTCGGCGACTTTGTTTGTTAGCAGATATGGGTAGGAAAAAACATCGATAAGTATTATAGACAAGGAACTCGACAACCCTATTGAATTTTATTGTTTATCAAAACTCAGTTATATAAAGCCAAACATGTTGGGTAATTACAATATTAAGTTTTGTAACAAATTTTCAAGTACTTATACTATCAAATAATTTTAATTTGTTACATGTTACCTGTAAATTCACTTACTTGTGGAATGGTATAACACTTTCCTTTTAATAACGAGTTTTACATATTACGCACACTCTTATTTTTATTATGTAATTAAAATTATACACAATCAAACCACATAAAATCATCATCATCATCATCATGACAGCCTTTCACAAGTCCACTGCTGAACATAGGCCTCCCCCAAGTAACGCCACAAAGCACGGTCCTGAGCCACCTGCATCCATCGACTTCCTGCATGTCTTACCAGGTCGTCACTCCATCTAGTGGGGGTCGCCCTACACTACGCCTACCGGTACGAGGCTGCCACCCGAGAACCTTTCTTCCCCATCGGTTATCGGTTCTTCGAGCTATATGGCCGGCCTATTGCCACTTCAGCTTACTAATCCGTTGGGCTATGTCGGTCACTCTGGTTTTACTGCGGATATCCTCATTTCTGAGTCTATCACGCAGAGAAACTCCGAGCATAGCCCTCTCCATAGCTCGCTGCGCAACCTTGAGCGTCCTCATACGGCCAGCAGTGAAGGACCACGTCTCTGATCCGTAAGTCATTGGCACTGGCAACACGCACTGGTTGTACACTTTAGTTTTCAGAGATTGAGGTATACTTGACGAAAAGATGTGTCGTAATTTTGCGAACGCTGCCCAGCCGAGTTGAATCCGTCGATTGACCTCTCGGTCGAAGTTGGACTTACCTAGTCGGACTATTTGTCCTAGGTAAACGTACTCGTCAATAACTTCATGCATAGTGCTCCCGACAACCACCAGCATAGTTGTGACATGGACATTAAACATGATTTTTGTTTTGTCCTTGTTCATCTTAAGACTTATCCGTTGGGAGACACCATTGAGGTCATTGACCATAGTCTTAAGTCCTCCAGCGATTCTGCCATAAGGACTATATCGTCAGCAAATCGAAGGTGAGTGATGTACTCGACATTGATGTTAATACCGTATCATTTCCAGTGCAGTAGCTAGAAAACGTCTTCCAATGCAGCGGTGAAGAGTTTCGGGGAAATAACGTCACCCTGTCTCACACCTCTCTGCAATTGGGTAGGTTTCGTACTCTGGTTCTGTACTCTAGCCATCGTAGCCCTACTGTACAAACATTTCAGCATTTCGATATACCGACAGCCAACTTGGCACCGCTGAAGGGACTGTAGCACTGCCCAAATTTCGACGGAATCAAAGGCTTTCTCATAGTCCATATACGCCAGGCAAAGTGGCAGATTGTACTCTTCGGTCTTCTGTACAATCTGCCGCAGGGTATGTATGTGGTCTATGGTACTGAAGCCTTTTCGGAAACCGGCTTGTTCGGGAGGCTGGAAGTCGTCGAGTCTGCGTGCGAGACGATTTGTAATGACTCTCGAAAACAGCACGTAGACGCGGCTCAGAAGGGAAATCGGATTCTAATTCTTAAAGAACAAGACCACCGCACTTCTGCTCAACGCCTCCGGAGTAGTGCCACCATGAAGGACGGAAGTGAAGAGCATCTGAAGGACTTCAAGTACCGGTGTTCCACCCGCTTTCAGAAGCTCCGCTGTAATTCCATCCTCGCCTGGGGCCCTTCCGTTTTTAAGGTGCTGGAGAGCCATTCTAATCTCGCTCAGGCTGACGTCCGGGATATCATCGGAATAGTGTCGGGTAAGTCTTGCTCTTGGATCGTTACTCACGCTTGCGTGTGGCTCCAACGATGATGTGTACAGCTGCCCATAGAACACTCTCAATATCACTCAAAATCTCAGGTGTCCCGGAAACGATGCTGCCACACTCAGTCTTCAGCTTTGACAGTTGGCTCGTTCTGGCAGACAGATCTCTGGCAAAGACTTTGGAGCCCTGGTTCCGCTCGATCGCTTCTTTAATACGAGCAGTATTAAAGTTGCGTAAGTCTCGCCGCATGAATTTGGAGATCTGTCTGTTCAGTTGCCTGTATGCTGTCAAATCTGTTGACGATTGCAGCCTCATCTCCCGTTTAACAGCCATGAGATTAAGAGTGTGATCGGAGAGTTTTTGTGTTCTTCTGCGGCGGGTTTTGCAGAACTTATCTCCGACCGCATGGACAGTTTCCACGAGCTTGTCATTCATATCGTCCACTGCATTGCAATCTTCTAGGCACTGAAAGCGGTTACCCAACTCGAGCTGAAAAGTCTCGGGATTCTGGATTAGAGCACGAGGGGGACGGAACGTTGACTTCATTAGACGAGACCTCTCCAACTTAACGTTTAGGTTCAGTGTTTCTCTAACCATTCGGTGATCGCCGCCGGTTTTCACCCTTGCGATCACTGAAACATCACTGAACAGTTGGCGTCTGGTCGTCATAATGAAGTCAATCTCATTTTTTGTCGAACCGTCGTGGCTCGACCAGGTCCACTTCCTGTGGGGCCGCTTCTGGAAGAAAGAGTTCATCATATAGAGTCCCTCTTTCTCCATAAAGTCAGCCAGCTGCTGGCCCCTACGGTTCCGTTGCCCTACTCCAAATTTCCCTAACTTCAGCTCACCGCTTTCTCTTGTGCCTAGTTTTGCGTTGAAGTCTCCCATCAACACCGTGTAGTGGGTTTTGGAGGAATGCATGGCTCTAGAAATATCCTCATACATTTCCTCCACCTCCTCATCGGGATGGCCCGAGGTTGGTGCGTAGACCTATACGACCTTCAGCAATACGGGTCAGGTACGCGACCCTCGTCGACACACTCCCAATCTTTACAACGTTGTTGACGAGAGTCTTGTGGACGATAAATCCGACACCTCCTTGGGACGGATGGTCGCCCTCCCGGTGATAGAACAAGTTCCCGGACTCGAGAATTACCGTGTCCTCCCCCCTCTCTTCGGACCTCAGATAATCCAATAATATGCCAGCGCAACTTGTCTACCTCTTCTTCCAGCTCCAGTATCTTCTCGTCAGTCCTCAGGGAGCGTGCGTTATACGTTGCCAGGTCGAGTCGTCGTAGGTGGCAACCGAACCTCCACCGGAGATTCTTAGCACCCCCTGCCCCGCCGTTACCATGGTCGCCACCGGAGCCAGGAATAGCGGGGCCGCCAGGGACTGGGGGCCGTTTATTTGCGTCGTTGCTCATGGGGGGATATTTGCCATAGTTGCCACGCTTGGCAAGCGGGTTGACAACCGCAGTTTTTTATTATGTTATTGTTGTTATTAGGAAGATGCTGCTGCCCATTTCCTTTCTGTGTCCCTCTGTCGCAGCTCTTACTGTGACACCCACGGGAAGATACGGGGTAGTGGATATTCTCAACCGCCACTACACGGCCATACCACATAAAATACTTTAATTTTTTTAGTTAAAAAGTGCACGATACGAGATAATATTTAAATAAGACAACAGACTTTGGCATATTATGTTAATTTTAGTTCCCGGGACGGCAAAAGGTGGCACTTCAAATCGGTACTGACAGTTTGTATGGTATTACCAGTCCAGCGTACTTGTATATTATATAGAGGTCAGTGCTGCTAATAGTTGTATATTTCGGAACCTCGTGGCTCTGACTTTTTACGGAGAGCCAAATCATAGTTCATAAAACATCGCTCATGAAGAACGATGTTTATGAACGATATATCGATGTTTGAAAGAATTGATGTATCGTTCATCCCTAGTCGCGCATCGAATAAGTGTCACAACTACCTTAAGTGTTATTAGTTATTACACTGCACGGTGATAAGGGCATTGCAGACTGGGTTCACCTTGTCGCCCTAGTTAGAGACCCTTCCTCCCATACTCTTATTACAGCACCCTGATTAAGGGCTTAGGGATGCAGTGTAGTGTAATAAGGTTATTAGGCGTAGAATAACGTTCGATCCGGTACCGTTAACGGATTTTTATATAACATTTGTAAATATTTCTGATGTTGGCGACAGTTTTAGAATTTAGAAAATATTCTGATAATGGTAACACTGACACCAGAGTCAGTTGGCCTCGATGACGGAATGTGTGAAATTTTAAGATGGTGATGATCAGTGTTTTCCGTATTCTAGATTAGGATTAAAATAATGGTGCTAATATTTCTTAAAATATAATCGGAATGCATTCAATATTGTGACTAAATTAACCTTGAGACTTTGTTTTGTATAGTTCACCTTAAGTGTCGAACGTGTTTGATCGGATCATTGACATTGTTTCGTTAGAAAATTTTGAACTCATTGCGTTTGATATGTTTATACTAGCATTGTGTACTTTTGGAAGGCCTAATAAATGGATTAAGCATTTCTGATGTTTTCGAAGTCATGGAGAGGCAGGACCGATCATATGCCAACATGGAGGCCACAGACATTGTGGACACCAAACAGGTGAGCCGAAATGATCATTGCCGGTTTTTTATTTTTTCATTTCATTGCCTATAATTTGCTCATAATAGTTTTCTTTATACGTGATTAAGAAATAAAGTTAAAAACTACATGTTTATTTTTTACTTTTATATTTGTTTAAAAAAACAAATTATTGATGTAATTATAGTGAAAATATATTTTATTCATATTAAAGGCAAGAGAATACAAATCAGAATCACTTAAATTAATGAATCAAACCAAGGTTAAGTGTGGGTGAAGTAGACTGCAACCCACACTTGTGCAGAATAAATTATTTATATTAGAACATTGTTATGAGCCATACTTGTCATGTGAAATGTGTGTGTGGGGTCTCCTTTTGTTCTTGTACATACCTTTTGTAATCATATTTCATAGTTGGCCAGCAAAGACTTAAAAAAATTATATTCTGATCTATAACATCGTGTGACTATCTTTACTCTTTACAGTTTGGTCATAAAATTTTTAGGGATCATCATTAATTATAACATATTGTGTTCTACTAATATTGCATTGTATAATTATTGTCTTGAATAACTGAACAATTTCATTTTCTTTTTATGTTTATGATAGGAAAGTGTCCTTTCATGTGTGTGTTTGAAAGCTTAAATGAACACAATAATGAAATAGCTTGTTGCCAAATTTGCCAACTGTGGCAACTTTGGCAAATATATGTACGTAATATGAGCTATTATGACAATAAAAATAATTTCCTGCATACTGTCTTAAGAAATTACGATTACTCTAATTAAATTTGTAATTTTGTTTATAAAAATAAAGTGATGATTACAATACAGTTGACTCTAGATAATTTGACACTCAAGAGACCAGAGAAAAAGACAGCAAGAGTTTGATCAAAATTTTATTTTTTTTAATTTTATTTTAGTTCTAACAAATTTTATATTAATGAAACAAATTGACTAAATTCACATTATTTATGTTAGTTAATTATCACAATAAAAATTAACCACAAATTTACATTGAAAATGAAACTCGAGAATATTTATTTTCGGCACCAAGATCATTCATCTGTTTGTTGATTCATTATTAAAATTTTCTGGATTGAGTAATTTCTGCTAAATAAACCTTCTATAAACTGTCACTTTATAAGTTTTTAGATGTTATCTAGTTTTCATCATCATCATTCATCATCATTACAGCCTTTCACAAGTCCACTGTTGAACCTAGGCATCCCCCAAGTAATGCCACAAAGCATGGTCCTGAACCATCTACATCCATCAACTTCCTGCATGTCTTAGCAAGAAGCTTTTAAGCCATAATTTTAGTTCAGGTTCAGATGGAAACCTGTTAATTAAGAAACATTTGATTATTTAGAAATTTTATATTTTTGAAACAAATTGACTAGATTCACATTATTTGTAAGTATATAGTCAAGAAATAAAATTTAATGAAGTTATTGTAACTCAGCTACATGCCAGGAAGAGCAGAACAATGCCTTTAGGCTAGTATTTTAGTACAATTCATAAGGCGTCATATTTCAGTACTATCTGTATTAGCATACATTATATGAAAAAACCATGGCAGTATGATATTACAAAATAAAAATTTTGAGTTTTTCCTTTCCCAAATTCTGAACTTTTTGTGTTCAACACTTGAGGTATTTTTTTAATATGTTTTGTTAACATTGGTATTGTTTTATTATTATTTTTAGATTAGTTTGTAGATTATTTTTTTTATTTTTTTTATTTTAGCTTCAGATTTATCTATACATGGTTTTACTAAAACAAGAATTGAAACATCCTAAACATTGAATTTTTAGGGTTCCGTAGTCAACTAGGAACCCTTATAGTTTCGCCATGTCTGTCTGTCCGTCTGTCCGTCCTCGCTTAATCTCTGTGACCGTTAGCACTAGAAAGCTGAAATTTGGTACCAATATGTGTATCAATCACGCCGACAAAGTGGTAAAATAAAAATTTGAAAAAAATGTTTTATTAGGGTAGCCCCCTATATGTAAAGTGGGAAGTGATTCTTTTTTTTTAATTTCAACCCTAACATGTGATATATTGTTGGAAAGGTATTTAAAAATGAATAGGGGTTTACTAAAATCTTTTTTTGATAATGCCAATAATTTCGGAAATAATCGCTCCAAAAGTAAAAAACAATGTGTCCCCCCCCTCTCTAACTTTTGAACCATAAGTTTAGAAAATATGAAAAAAATCTGAAAAGTAGAACTTTATAAGGACTTTCTAGGAAAATCATATTGAACTTGGATGGAAGCAACAGTACCCACTACCGGGAGCAGTTGCGGGAGCGCGGAGCGCTGCTGGAGCGCGAACATAATGGATACCCACCTTTAAACTCATAAGTGGGAACACTTATTGTGATGGACGGGAAACTACGGAACCCTACACTGAGCGTGACCCGACACGCTCTTGGCCGGTTTTTTATTTCTCAAATGTTATGATAAGTCCTAAGAGATTTCTCTGACTTTTCACTATGATTTTTTTTTGCATCATTGGCACTGTTGATCATGAGTTTATATCTGCTTTTAAATTATGGGAGTGACAAGCAAATTAGTTTTCAATTTTGCAAGAGAATTTACTATCTACAATAAAAGACATGAAAAATATTTAAAATTTTACATAAGGTGCTTTTTCTATATTATCCATTGACACTTACTGATAAAAAGCTATGCAAGAATATGCAATGAGCATTTTTAAATTTTTTTTTAATTTAGGGACTTACTTCCTTTTGTTTACTTGTATTATTCTTGTTTTCAAAATTGTATAGGCACCCATAATTTTATTATTTTTGAATATTGTTTATGAAACTGCTTTAAAAACTTAATTTTAACATTAAGCTCTGGTAAACTATAGACGTCCGGTACTCGCGTACGGTGTTGGGAGGGGAGGGGGCTTCCCATGACCCCCTCGGTCATGGGAAGCCCCTTTCTCCCGTTGCGGAAATGTATAGTTTATGAATAATAATATTTTTTGTAAAATCATAACCTCACTTTTTATACGGGAATATTGACACAAAGTTACTTCTGCAACAGCATTGGCACTGCGGGAAGTGCAGCCCCTTCGCCTTTGCATAGCAAATCACAGGCATTCATGTTTGCCTCCACAGCTTCAGCCGCTATGGCTCACTTAGGTGCCTGCAATTTGCTACAGCGGGCAGGAAGCTGCCCTTCCTCCCATGCCTCCAGCTTTACAAAAACACTCTAGGGGTGGGGCAGACAGCACTATGTGGAGTCGGGTTGTGCTAATTCGGTTTTAGAACCAATTCAACCAGTTGTATCTATAAAGTCAGATAACTAAACTGCTATGATAGTGGTAAATGAAACAATGTAATTTTTGTTCTAATTATTCAATTTATTTTATATACATGCTGTATTGTTCACATAATTTCTTTAAATGTATCCTTTTTATATTTTTCTATATTTCGCCTCCACAAATACTCCACTTCCCACGTCTGCAAAATTTTGTGAATTATTATAATTTTGTTAAAATAAACCTCTTAACTTTTATGTTAAGTAAACCTCTTCACTGTTCTCCACTGTGACTCAATTTGCTGTGTATGAGTTCCATCTTCAGCCACAAATGGATTGTCTGGGTCTGGTCTTTTATGGGTGTACCCGTGTTCTGCCAAGCAATCATATACCCGCCAATAATCGGTATGAATTGTGGTACCCGCTGCCACATGTTTTTATACAAGCGGCACCAGCACCTCAGCAGTTTTGATATTGTCTGGGCACACCTCTAGTCTGAGATCCTCAGACCCATCTTCTATCATACAGTGGCCTTCAATATGACAAATAAAATTAATTTTAGACATTTATCATGACAAAAACAAAGGTGAAAACACAATCATACTTATATTTACCTTTATTCAACTTAAGCTTAACCCTATCAAGCCTCCTAGACTAAAAACATTATCATTATCTAGTGCAGAGGGCTGCTTGCCAAGTGCGACAACTATGACAATATATTCTTATTATGAAAGGTACAAATATTAGATAACTGAATGTAATTACTTCCTGCATAATATGAACTTTTGATATTAATATCAAAAGATTTATCTCCTGTTTGTAATCTAAACTCTAAACAAGAACAAAAATATTGTCTACTTTGTCCTTTAAAGACATACAGTGTATCATATTAAATTATCAAAATTAAACACTATTGGATATTCTTTTTGTTAATTTATTATTATCTTTTTACAATAAATTGATTATTTTTTATCAAAAAAGAGTGATGTAAAATTTTATGTGTTAAAGGATATTTAACTGAAGTTAGTTAGTAAATAATAATAAAACTTGATGGTTTTTATTATTGTTAGTTATATCCCAATTGGAAATTTAAGCCATTTTCACACTTATCAAATTTTTTGAATGGTTTATCATTTGTTATGGAATGTATTAGGACTTAATTTAGAAGTACCTGGGTGTTTATTATTTCCATTATAATTGTTTATAATATGACCAGATTCAAACTATAACAAACTTGTTTTCCATTCATTCAGTACAGATTATCAAAATCCACTTATGAAGGTAGGTCCCTCAATAGATTGCCTCATAATAGTGCCATAGTTGCCATGCTTGGCATGCGGGTTTTCAGCCGCAAAATTTTATTATTTTGAGATATTTCCAAGACATACTACTGCCCATCTTCAGTTTCATTTACCTTTGTAGTCTCTTTCGACACCCACAGGATATAGTAATTCTACACGGTAAAGTCTTATTGCAGGGCATATGTCTCCTCTCATTACTAAAGGGAGTCTTTGGCATGGAAGTATCCGCCGTGCTGACCCAATGAGTATTTTTGGAATTTAGATGTCTTCTAAATTGAAAAGGAAAAAAAAATATTAAAAAAAAAAATTATAAAAAATATAATTATAAAAAATTAAAAATTTTTTTTGTGGGTCCCGGGAGGGAAAAGGA